>JAPYZB010002492.1:0-14450 GCA_030522745.1 Eupelmus kiefferi
GGCAAGGCACTGAATAAAATACAATTGATATAAAAACTCTTTCTAAAAAAGCACAGGCATCAATTTTTGAGAATCGATTTATTATACGCTCTTTCAAAAATCAGAAACAAAAGCGTTACGTAAACGTCGCTCTGTACTTGATCCAAAACTGTTCAACATCCAAGCAGAAAAATGTCGACACAAACTCTCGCCAAGTTAGCTGACAAGGCATGAGAACGCGCGCTCGGCATTAGAATTTCATACTGAAATTTATGCTGACTAAAAGCGCGAACCCCGCTCGCTGAAGTATCGAATTACACGCTGTACAGAATGCCGTAAAATCTGCGCATCATCAAACCGGGACCGTTCTTAATTTCACCGACGTCTGCGTGCCTTCCTTTTGTCCCCAGCAAAGCGGCACTGCGATTATATATACGTGAAACGCGACGAGGCTCGAGTCTAGCAATCGACCTTTAATATTTCGCAGATTGGAGCACAAATGAATATTCATTAAACACATTTTTCCGATTTTAATTACATCCTCTAAGCGGATCTGGCTCGCTCGCAAGCTTACGCTGCGCGATCTGGCCTTCTCTCTCTCTCTCTCTCTCTCTCTCTCTCTCTCTCTCTCCCTCTCTCTCGCGAGCTTTTTAATGAAATCCCCTCGGCACGGAACAACGAACACCATTATTAATATCACCGTTCTTATCTTTGAACGCAATGAAGTATTACTTTGTTATTAATTCCGAAGCCCGCCGTCTCCGCCCGCGCCCCTGCGCTCGTCTACGCGCGGCTCTGCAAGCGCAGCTATACGTAAAATGAAAAGAATCCCGCGGATATACAAACGCGATTTGAAATTTTTTATTGCGACTACGTCGTCGCCGCGTCGACGCCCCTTCCCACTGGCTTTGCCGCTTGTACACGAATACGGACCACTCGTTAAGAGTGCCGGCGTTTCGTTGTTTCATTCATGCATGAATTTTGCGCGGGACTTGTTATAATTTCAAACGGCGTTAGGGCATCAAAGTGAATGAGATTTGTTATTATCGTCATTAATTAAATATTCTGGACAATCTGGGTATAAGCATCTCATGAATAAAGGTGAACATCGCGTAGTAATGTTGCGTAAAACTAAGAAAAGTATAAGAAGAAGTGCAAGAGTTTTAAGTATTAAAATTTTTAATTTATTTTTATTAAAGGGTATAGTTGGCTAAGAATAGAGAAAAGTGTTTCCACAGTAATTAATCGGGGAAAATACTACTGTTCTCAACTAGAAAAAACTTCCATAAAAATTTATACTTATATGAAGGGTTCAGAACCAAAAGACTCTAAGCGCGATTCTATATGTTCTTGAGAAAATGCTGTATTGAAGCTAACTAACATTTAGTTTGAAAGATCAGTATACTTATTTACGTGTTTGCATATTACAGAATCCAGGGATAACTAAGTTTCTGTTTTTGAAATTTCAGAAATATGGGCACTTCTTCGTTAGAAAAGGCCGTTTTTCAAAATAGACTTGGCTCCCTTTGGCATTGAGCTCTCCATATCTTGATTTATATACCCAATATTCATATTTAGAAAATCAATAAAATATTATACAATTTTATCTGCAAAATATAAAAAAAAATTAACAGGCATATGCCGATTCGAGAAATATAGACAAAAAAAAGCGGAATTCGAAAAATCCTCATATTTACTCATTAAAAATATTCAACACATCTTAAGTGCCTCGCAGCACTGATTCCAACGCAAGCGCTTCCGAGCTATATCGTCCTAATAAACTTAATTCAATCCTTCAACCCACATATCTCCTAACCCTTTTTAACCATTACCATACGCTCGCGCACGAAATGCGATTAAAAAAGAATCGCGAGGACAAAAAAGCCATAAGGCCTGCTGCTCGCGTTGTTCCACGATTGGCAGTTTCAGCGCCCAAGATGAGAGAGAGAGAGAGAGAGAGAGAGCCACGCGTGACATACGGCGGACTTGCTATATATAAAAAAACTCTCCAGAAAAAAGCAAAAGGGAGCCGTGGCGAAAGAAAGAGAGGACTCTGTCTCCGATAAAGCACCCCAGGCGGCTGCGAGGCTTCGACGGAAGAAGACGAAGAGAGAGCTGAGCGAGAGAGTAAGAGAGAGAAAGGACTATACGTAGATATATATATAGGAGAGCAAGTACGTATAGGTACACGAGAGCTGCTGCTGCAGGGGGTGTGCGGTGGGAGGGCGGCGGCAGGACGATGGTTAAGGGTCGCCTGATAGCGGTGGGGGAGAGAGAGAGAGCGAGGGAGTTGCCAGGGGCAACGCTAACGAGCTCCATGAGCGACGTCAGATAGGGCACCCCGAACGGCGCGCATATATATGCACACGCACACGCACGCGCGCCACCCTCCTCGCCAGCTAAACTTGGTTACGTATAAATACATCTTCCTCTCTTCTGAAGAGAGAAAGAGAGAGAGAGAGAGCGAGAGACGCGACGATGGCAAAGCGTGCAAGCCCCAATTTCTGACTTGTTTTCCGGCCAGGAAGCCGGAAAACCCCAAAAATTACGTGCTAAACTAGAGGGAGAGAGAGATGGATTTGGGCGCGTATGCAGTTTCGATGTGTGGTTATGCGCGAGGGAGAAAGAGCTTGAATTATTCAATGGCCGACGATTACGATGGCGAGATGGCTGTAACGAGATTCGCGCGCCCGCGCGAGCTCAAGAGCTTTGATTTCCGGACGATTCTGCTTCGGGCTTGTTTGCTGCGTTAAACTAATTTTTCGGCGGGTTAATGAAAGCGTCGGTGTTGCATGGATGAGCTGATTTATGCGGATGAGCGCTTTGAGACTGGAGACGATAGGGCTGGTATTTTAGGTTTCTGTTGAACGTGCGTTTTTCAGGTGTTGCCTTTCTTTTCTTGAGGTTTTATAAGGGGATTTTAAGTTGAATACCTAATGAACGACGGACGCTCTGTGTTACGGACCTATTTAGCGTTAATTTACATAAGATAAAGCTGTCGTCTTTTGTGGCGGTTTTCGCTTTAATAGATGATCTTTGTCTTTTATTGCTAAACTAACTTTATAAGTAAAAGTGAAAAGATTATATAGTTTTTTCTTATTGACCTTGTTTGAATAAACCTGAATAACCTGAGGTATAAATTTTGCGACTCATCTTATCAATAATTACTTTCTTTTAAAGAATATTTTTCACATCAGCAATCTACTCTTTAGAACTTGAACGTAAAACATTTCATTTAAGATTTTTTGCTCAACCTTCCCATTGCTTCATTCACGTTTATCGGACAGATTTTTCTGTATTACAGCATTACAAGGAAAAAAAAGAGCAAACGACGCGCGACAATTCCGAAGGTCTATACAGCGAAAGATAGGAATAAATCAACGAGGGTTTGGCGCTCGGCGAGGAGGACGAGACGCCAGAGCGAAGAGCGGCGCGGCAGAGAAGTGAGGGCGAGAGACCGCCGACAGGGCGGCAATTACGCAATCAAGTAATTAGTCCCGGACCTCGGTTAACTAGGCCGCGCCATAAACCCCGGGTGCGATAAAGGCATTTAGTCTTTTTGTGTCTTCTCCCGAGGAGAGAGCGACAGAGACAGAGAGAGAGAAGGAGAGATACCGCAATGATTCAGTGCTCCATCGCCACTTGACTTCGACTTTATCCTTTTCTCGTTCTATACTTGAGATATTTGGAATTACGCGTTGGGGTATTGAATGTGATGCGAGTTTGATAGAAGAGTGAAGATATTATTTTATTTGTTATTCAATACTTTAAAAATGTGTGTCGTTAGTTCAATCATTACGTGTTTGGAATATTAAAATATCTTTTTAAATATTATTAAAGACTTACAAAATAAAAATGTGATACATTTCAAATATTTTATTTTCTGTTCATTTTATTATACTCCTTGAATCTCTTAAAAATTAAAATTAGAAAGGTTTTTACTTGTGTAAGTATTAAAAAATATAATGTTATAACACTAGCGACAAAGTTAAATATTTAAATAAACATATTTAAAAAAAATGTTTCTAATTTCTTTCGATATATGAATATTAATGTTAATATCGTTTTGTTAACGAAATAGAAGATTACATTTAAACTGTAATATCTTCAGCGAGTTGACTATACTCACCTGAGTTATCACATTTTTTAATACTAAGTGCTAATATAATGAAACACATTTTCAACTTAATTGTGAAGTAAATTGTAGTTAATAAAATATTAATTTATCACACTCCGTGCGGGAATCACGCTTTCGCGCACGCTCGAAAAAAATTCAGTGCTCAAACAAGCTTTATGCAAGTTGAAAAAAAGTGTGTTCGAGTCTCAGGAGAAAAAATGTTTTCAACCTCGTGTGCTCTTTTCATACTTGTTTTGTTCGGTCGCAAACAGTTACACGAGGTCAAAATCACTTTCTCGCACTTGTCGATTATTTTAGCTTTCCATATATGTTATTACATCGAAAGGGTAAAAAGAACACACCAGGTTGAAAACATTTTCTCACTCTTGTACCAAACTGTGTTTTTTTCACGCAAAGCTTTTTTTTTATTCGAGCATGTGATAAATGGAGCTTTGCACACCGAATATCAAAAACTACTATTTCGAGTTTATTTTTAATTTTTATGATACATACAAATTATGAATTTTTAATAAAAAGTTTGTTATATTTTACAAAATTTGTCATAAAAAATGCAGTAAGTTACATATAGGCAACAATAAAAATTTCAATGAAAAAAGTCGTTTTATCTCAATCAATACTAACGAACATCGCTCGTCTATTAATTAAAGAGCTTCCACCTGCCAACCGTCCAGTCATTATCCATCGAAAAAACATTTTAATTGTCTCGCATTTCATCGAGAGACCTCGCGATATCAACGAGTGCACAGATTTCGCAGCGTCTGTCTGTATATACACAAGCTCTCGATGGATATTTTGCACTTGCCCGCGCTTACGCCGATGCACCGAAGCCAGGCTGTGCTGTGCCAGTGGCCCTTGTAAAAGTGAAATTTCATGCGAATTTTTCAAGTGCTAAACAAATGAGTGCCGACGACGACTAGGGCGAGACGCGCCGCTCGCGTTGAGAGTTAACGAAAAGAGAAGAGCTCGCTCCGACAAATTGGAGGGTTCTCTTTGCACACTCCCAAGCGGGGAGAGGAGAAGCTCACTCTTCTCTGCCAGGATCGCGTGTATACGAAAGTGTGTAGTAGTCGCACAGTACAAGGGTGTATATATATATAGTTCTTGTCGATTGCAGCGACGCGGAAACTGCAGCCGAGCGTGCCGCGAGTACCGCCAGACAAGTGGGCAATCAATCATATTAATTATTTTTTCACGACGCGTTGGAAGCGAGAGTTCTGGAAGTGTTAATTTTAGACGCTGGATTCATTTATTTTAATTTTTGTTCTTGAGAGGTGGCTTTGGTTAGCTGAGAAGTATAGGTCTTGGAGCTTGCGTTTCTTTTTTAACGATATTTTTACTTGTTTTGTAAATTCAAGCGATGATGTATGGATTGACTGATAGCGAACGTAACTATGTAGTTTTAATAGATTTTGTTTGATTAGTTAACATTTAACTGTTGTTAGATTTTAAATACAAATTCAAATGATCGACCTTATATGAAAACATGTTTACTTATAATATTTAGTCAATTATTAAAATCATTAAAAGAGGCGGTAGATAAATATGTTAATTAACTAATAATAAATACAATGAATAAAATCGTTAAAGATATGTTTATAAAAGTATATTTTACAATAAAAATTGAAAAAAATTTTTTTTATTTAAATTTCTACATATATTAATTATGAGCAAGTTAAATACGCAATTTTTATTAGTTAATAAAGAAAGAATACTTGTTTTTTTAAAGCGAATATTTCGAGTGAATAATTTGCTAATAATACTGATATTTTTCAGGAAAGAAGGTAACAGCAAAGCAACTGGAAAAGAAAAAAAGTGACCATCAAGATCCTTGAAAATGAGAATTGGCGTAACGAAGGACTACCGCCGCAATAAGCTGCTGGTTTTTCCTTGTCTAAGCGATTATTACAATAGAAATACCTCTTTATCATTTCCAAGCTCTATTATTTCATCTTTCATATCTATCCTCGTCTTATTTAATCTGTTATCTCGACTCTGTACCGAGATAATACTTGGATATAATAATACCTTCAACAGAATAAGGAAATATTTTTTCGCTTAAATTATGCCTCTGATACTTTTAATGTTATTTTAAAAAATTTTGTTGGTGTAATATTTAATTTTGCGTTAACGTTTGCTTTTATAAAATATTTTTTATAGAAATTATCAGAATTACAATGTTGTTTTAAAATAGTATGATAACATATAAATTTTTCTATACCCTAAGGGAAAATAGGCCCTAATCAAAATCTAAGTATATGGCCTAATTATTAATATATATAATTCTTGTTCTTAGTTTTTAATAAAACTCTAATTAAATCCTGTCAAAATTTTAATGATTTGACCTTATAACGCATATATTTAAATTACGGTACACAAAATACACTCATTATTTTTAAAAATTGCGTATCAAAAATCCCATCATCCATGCTGAAAAATACAGCATCCCGGCATCTCAGCAAACAATTTCCCACTCCTTAATAAATCCAAAAGCCCAGGCCTGCCTGCCCCCGGCATTTTTCCCTCCACATACACACAAAGCGCGAGCATCCCGGCATTTTCCAGCAGCGCGTTCGGTTTTCCAGAGCCCGGGCCCCGTCGAGTAGGAGTAGTGCTTTTAAATCCAATTCCTATAATGCCGCACTCGCGCGCTCCCGGCCAAATCCCCTGAAACCATCTCTCTCTCTCTCTCTCTCTCTCTTTCTCTCTCCGCGAGCCAACATGCGGGGCGGTGGCAACCGCCCCCGCACGAGCCTCGCCACAAAGCTCCGCACGTACTCTCAGGGCTTTCGGAAGCGCGCCCTGCTCCCTCTCTCTCTCTCTCTCTTTCTCTCTCGTCTTTCTCTCCCTCGGTGAGCTTCATCCCCGCGATATTCGCGCGCCCCTCGCTCTCGCTCGCAGACTTTCGTGCGAAAAATCCCGAATGCAGAGCGTTTCCCTGCCTACTCTCGCACGACTAATGCATACTTTACCTTTGCCGAAAAACGACTAGGCGAGAATAGTCGTTTGCAAGTGCGCATCCGCGCCTGGGTGTAAAAGGGAGATTGTCGATTCAAAGGGAGAGGAGAGAGAAAGAGCGAGAGGAGCGTTTGGCACGGCATTTGTAATTTTCAAGATGAACCTTTTTTTTAATGCCGTTGCTGAACGTTTTGGAATTTTACAATCTTTTAGGAAGTAATACAATTTTTGTTTAAATTACATCGAGCACTTTGTACTTATTAAAATGTGTCGTGCTGTGGTCACAACTTTTATAATCTATAGTAATATTAATCTTTTTTATAAGGAAAGTAATCTTTTAACATTTTAATCATTCTAAAAGAAACAAAGTATTCCACCTACACAATCTCACTTCAATACTTTAGAAATCAACATTTTATTCTTTACTTATTTAAAAAAAAAACAGCGAGACGATAAAATTTCACATCTCCAATCCGCGAAATATCGTAATGGCTGATCAGCTCGGCGCAGAGCGCACGGTGTAGATAGAGCGCGCGCGAGCTTCATCGGCGACATCCCCCTTACAAGCTTCCACCCCGACCCCGTCGCCAATCAGCACTTTACGATCTTCGAGATATAGATACAGGCATCATCCTCGAGCTCTCGAACTTTCCTCTCTCCCTCGGCAGAGCCCGCAGCTCTCCGCGGAAAACAACGACAAAAACAAATTACGCTCAGAGCGAGAGCGCGCGCTCGCTCGCGCATTAAGAGATGAAAAATGCGAGAGCGTAATTTCATAGAAGCGCTCTGGGGCTTATCGATCAGATCACAAGCGAGAGAGACACCCCTGGCTTGTATATATATACCTCTCCGCGTGTACGGGCGCGTACGCATTCCGCCCCCTTCTCCGCTTGCGCGCTTTTATTCGTGCTTCGCCGTCGACGTCGTCGCCTTCGCCGCCCCCCTCATACGCGCCATTTTTCTTTTTTCCTTTCCATCCTGCGCTCGGCTAGCTCCCTTTCCCGCGATTTATATACATACGGCGCACGTGGCGGGTAAAAAGAGAGAGAAGCGCGTTTCATTTATAATAACAGGAGAAGAAAATCCGCGGTATTAGAGCGCGCGCGGAGAGCGGATTAAGGTGCCGGGGCGAAGCATTAGCCGGCTTGTTTGGCCGCGGCGAGGAGATTCGATCGCGAGTTGGGATTTGTGCGAGACGATCGGACTTCAAAGGGATCGGGGATTATTGCATTGGCAGTAAGGAAAATTGGTGTGTGTATGTGTGTGCGTCTATGTGTATATACGTGGATTTATTTTTTGTTTCATACTTTATAAGGAATTTAGTAAAGTTTACATTTAGAGAGAACGAAAATGGTACGAGTTTGTTTGAATATTATTCATTTTAATTTACTATATGTGTACTTGATGAAAGTGGATTTCCCATATTGAATTGGATATCTAAATTTGACTAAAATATCATTAAGCTAAAAACAGAACGTCACCACGTGGAATAATAGACTTTATTAAGAAGCCGGAAGGGTTGATACAGATGAACTTACTCCATACCAATTACATTGATATGTTGTTTCAGAATGTAGTTGCTTGCCACATGGGAACGACTGCTTTCAAATTTAAATACATAAGCATTCCAACAAAATTATTCGTATTCAAAAATAAATCTTTTACCAAAACGTTAATAAATGATAAATAATTTTTACCTTATACCAAAAACATAAATAAATAATAATTTCCATGCAAAGCACATTAAAAAAAAAAAAGAAATTGGACTGAAAAGCTTTTCACTCAACCCAGCACTCCAGCGCGAAAAAACGCGAGCGCAGCACGCGATACGTAAAAAAGCGAAAAAAGTTATTTCGGCCAAATTACGGGGAGGCGAAGCGGCGGGGGCCCCCTCGACGCTTTATTAGGCATTGACATGTTATCCGCGACACTTTTGTCCGCGTAGCCTTCGGCTTCGAGATAAGGAGGGTAAGCGAGCGCGGAAGCCAGAGCAGCCTGTCAATTGCGCTGAAAGCCGGAGCGAAGGAGGAAAAAGGGAGAAAGAGAGAAGGAGAGATCGGTGATTTAGCGGAGAGGAGAAAGAGCGAACGAGAGGGCGACAGCAAACGTCTCGGGGAGTTAGTTAGATAAAGAACCGAAATAAATACGAAGGGAAGAAAAGAGCTCGTTAGGCGAGCTCTGCAGTCCGGAGTTTCTCTCCGGCGAGGTACTCGAGCACGGCTGTATACGTATATACGCCGGCTCTCGTCGTTCCCGCTCGTCTATGTGAGCGCACATTTCTTATATTCCATCTTGGCGTCTTGCTTCGAGCAATATTTTCAGCGTTAATATTTATTTTCTGCTCTCTCTCGAGCGAAGGCCTGCCGCCAAATCCTCGATCCTTAACATTTACATTCCTCGCCTTCTGCTCTCGTTGATTTTTTCCCTTCCCTTTTGATTACTGCATTCGAATTTTTGCATAGAATTGAAAGGGTGTCTTATACGATATTTAGCGCCGTGGTTGGTTGGTTGGTGAGATTGTAGTTGAGTACTTCTGGTAACCGATTGCAGTCGGTTTTAAGGATTTTCTTAAAATTCTTTCTGGTAACGAGATGAGACATTTGTAAATTGAGGTTATTCATCAAATATATAAT
The DNA here is from genome assembly GCA_030522745.1 of Eupelmus kiefferi. Classification (NCBI taxonomy): domain Eukaryota; kingdom Metazoa; phylum Arthropoda; class Insecta; order Hymenoptera; family Eupelmidae; genus Eupelmus; species Eupelmus kiefferi. Next base: position 9,706 of record JAPYZB010002492.1, read on the forward strand.
TTCTTTTTTTTCCGTATTAATAAAAAAAAAGGTAACCTCATTTTTATAACACTTAACTAAATATTAATTCAAGACTGAAATTTCGGTATATTCTTCAAAAAAGAGTTAATAACGGTATTTAATTTGACAATGAAGATCTTCTAAATACGGTTGAACAATTATTTTGAATTTTTAATTGATGAAAGCAGTACACGAAGTCTAATTAGCGGCAATTAAAAACGCCCACTTTATCGGTTCACCGTCCCTCCGACAGTTTCGCCAAGTGCCGAAAAGCTCATACGCCCACGGGTATAGCAGCCGAATCATCTTACGGTTGCCGGTGCAAGTTGATAACCCGAGCTGGGGGTAAACGGTTAAAGTCACGATTTTCGGCAGCCTCTAAACGTTATACAACGTGAATAGAAACGAGGAAGAAAGCCAGAAAAAAAGTAGCAGGTTAGGAGGAGGGAGGAAGGGGACAAATGGTACTGCGGCCAGATTCGAGCAATGGTGCAGAATGGCGGACTGAGCAATTGCTCGTAACTGTTCGCCATTCTCGGGGCCGGTGCGCTGAAGGAGAGCGAGGGTAAAAACCTCCATTGAATCCCAGAGATATCCCATGGCCATTCCGAAAGGTTTGCGAGCTCGTTTAACTTCTTTAATTGCTCGCGCGCTCCGCTGATAAAATAGACTAATTTTCGCGTTATCTGCCTCTTTGCGTTTTATGGGATCGATTTTTGGGTTAATTTATCTCGAGTACTTTTATGAGCTCAAACGCGCTGGATAATTGAGACGGTGTAGCGAGGTTAAATTGGCATTAAAAATCAGTTATGTAATCTCTATTTGTTTAAGTTCTGTAATCAAGATAAATATTATACTTTAATATTCAACATCAAACTCAGTAATTGTATAGCTAGATGAATTATCTCTTGATTGAATGATCAAGCACTAAACTTCATTTTCTACCATGTTTAATTTTAAAAATTATAAGTTCTTTTAATTAACTAAACTAACAGGTATATTATGGAGTTTATTTAGTTCACTTTGATGTTTCTAATGGAGCCAGATATGCAACTATACATTGGTCGTAACGTACTGCACTGTATACGACTTCGTCATTAATGATCTGTTATGTCTGAATGTCCCATTCAATGTGATTTCACGCGTACTTGCGCTGAAAGCCCCCGATCACTTTGAAAGCGCGGATTGTACCATTAGCGATATGACGTACCTAGATATGATATTAAACAGAAATTGAGTTCCTTTCCAGGCACATGCCTATTACGTCTCTATATGAATTATTTCAAAACGCATAGCGTTCAACTGCAGTTCATATACTATATCGGTTCAGCTAATGGTACGCATCAAAGATATCTACAAACAATGAAAGGTGTACATCCTATAGCCTACATAATAAACATTAAATCGATCGCTATTTCCTAAATAAACTATTATTACAAAAAGTAAGAAAAAATTTCACGATGCATATCATCTACCTGGTCCCAATCCTCAGCTCAAGATTTCAATCTTTCTCCGGCGCATTTACATAGAGTATATTCACGGAAAATCTGTACACGCTATTTCTTGTTACTTCCTTCGTATCGCTTGGCGCCTTCATCATCCCTTGCTCAATAACGAGAGAAGAGCGCACACCGAAAGCAAGAGAACAAAGAAGGCATCGAATCACACGGGAGCATCCCGGCATTTCATACAGCGAGGTACAGAACTCAGGCCTAATTTCTACTTCGACTATATGTATAAATATATACAGAGCCAGCAAGCAACATCAACGACGGCCGCCGCGTGCCGAGACATTTTCCGCATCGCAGGCGTGAAATAAAGCGCTCGATGCTGTATATATACGAGCAGAGGCCGACGAGAGGCGAATATGAAAAGAAAAAATAGACGAGAAATCAGGAAAGAGAGAGTCGCGGAAGGAAGGGAAGCAGGAGGAAGATAATGACGAACGAGAAGTAGAGAAAGTCCCCCGTAATTCCCGCGTGGAATCGACGGACAGGTAGATACGCGGCTGCTCGCACGCGCGCGCGCTCGTCGGTGTGCATGCCCCAGAGTAGACACTCTATACACGAGCGCATCCCGGGGAATTCCTATCCTCGGTAATTTTCCTGACTGGCTGCCTTTGGCAATCAGTGATTTCCAGGAGCCCTCGCAGAGCTCGACCTATCAGTGTTTACGTGTTTGCGCGTATAGATACAGCCGCGCGTATATTCGTGAATCGATGAGCATGTAGAGGTAGCCGAGAACGCGGGGGGAGATAGAAGAAAAAGTGGGCGGAGGGTCGAGAGCGAGAGAGAGCGAGCAAGTCGAAGGGAGGCAGCCAGACAACGCCTCGATATCGGACCGGAGATTAAAACCGTCAACGTACGTATAGGACCAGGCCGGCATTTTCAAACTATCGGAGGAGAGCGAGAGCGCAAAATAACCTTCGCTCCCGCCATCGATCATCACGCGAGCGAGCTCGGCAGAAAGAGAGAGAAAGCTGCCCTGTAATTTTCGGCTCCGGGGGACGCGAGAGCTCTCGGATAGGAAATGTGCTTGCCTTCGCGCGCGCGCGCGGCTCTTTTTCTTTATTTCGCTGGGTTTTTATGTGTTTTTTCTTTTTTCGAGGGATCGACGCGCATTCATCTTCGGAGATTGCCAGGAGCTGACCCGTTGTATTATACAAAAGGGTGGATTTTCGTTTGGAGTTTTATTAAATTTTGTAATTTCGTTCGGGATTAAGGAGTTTGAGAAACGGGCATTCATTTTTTAGGATTATCTTTGACGAAATTTCTTTGCAGATTGAATTTTGAAGAGGCGATCGTTCTTGAAACGTAATATTGTATTTAAAATAAATCTTCGTATCAGATGACAAAAAAGCTTTTTTTTCTAGTATATAAAGTGCATATTAATTTATTCAACAATTTAAAAAAAAGAATATGTTCAATTATTTAAAAGAATCTATCTTGTTGAAATTTTTAATAATGGTTATGGTAAAAGTTTAAATAAAATGTAACAAATATTCTTTGTCAAGAATCAGATAAATAAACAAACGATTGAAATATCCTGTCAAAATGCTATAACGTTGGTTTAAACAGTAGCTACGTTGCCTTAATTGTATCGACACACTCAGACAGGTATATACCTTCCTCGGTACACGATTAATTAATCGAATCGGCTGTCGATTATCCTTATTAAGCTTCTCATCGCCCTTCGTCTTCATCTAGGAGAACCTCGACCGCACTTTAATTCAATTTCTCTTACAACTCGTCGAAGGCAAGACAAAATTATACGATTTAAGGTTTTCCTTAAAATTGGATTGTCGGCTTTTCTCACAGCAGTTCTCGCTGGAAATTACAAGGATAATCTTGCAGTTTATTCGTGTCAATTTCATAATTTTGAGATGATGAATCATCATTTAATATTATCCAAATGTATTAACAGTGCCAAATTGAAAAGATTAATTAAAAATAGCTTTGTTGCGACTCTTCGCGTAAAGATTAAAAAATATTACGATGAAAATAATCCAATTATGCTCAACGCTGTAAGCACTGTACATTTAATTCCCATTCCACCAAACAATCGCACGCCTCGCAGATGAGAGAAACAAAGGTGCAAGAGCTTATTACATTACATCACGGCAAAAACGTCTTCGAAGCGTTAATACACGGCGCCAGAAGAAAGAATAAAAAAAAAGAAGAGAAAACGAGCCGAGCGTGGCGCGGAGAGTCACCTTCACGTCCTCGTGACTCGCTGACGAAAAGCCGCGAAGGCAGCAGCTTTCCCAACGAGATTTTGGCCGCTAGCGCGCGGGCTCGCCGTCAAAGGAAGCGTTGGTGCGCGAGATGGAACGACTACAAAGTCATCGCGCGCCGTGCGAAAGATAGAGAGAGAAGAAACGTCGTTTAAGATGGCGTGGCCGGGGATGGCATCGATGCTTTCGACGTCAAGCCAAGCGTGAAGGAAGTGCAATCTTGTGGAATTTTAAAGATGGTCACCTGCAGACTCGTCGACCTCGTCGGGTCTTCTTTAGGCTCTCTCGGAGCCTTCTGGAAGAACGCCCCCCGAGAGCCCTGCGTGTGCCTGTATAAAGATATTGAACAAAAAGCTGACGTTACCAAAGGCTCAGCTATCGCGCACCGGCCGATATTTCGAGATTTATTATTATCGATATTTTAGCTTGGAAGCAGTGATTATCAAAGCGGAGTATTACAAAGAGATGATGAAAATCCGAGCAGTTTTTTGTACTGCAAATTTTTGGTACGTTTATAAATATTTTTTTTGGGATGAATGCAAATAAACTAATGTGTCGTTTTTACTTTATGTAATTGATGTTAAAAATTAAAATGATTCAGGGAAATATCGTGTCTATAATTTTTACAATTAAGATAATAATTATGTTATTTTGTTTTAAGTATAATTTTTAGATCAAATAAATTATTTGTTTGAAGTATAATAATTACATAATATTAAATTCAATAATTTAAAATTTTTTTATTTTAATTAGTAATTGTAAATATGCTTGACATAGATGGATTTAAGGAAAATTGTAATTTTTATTGTAAAGGTAAAATAATACGTCAAATAGAAACTTAAATTTTGTCAGGTGTAGGTAATGACTATATAATATTAATGAAACAACCTAGGAGCTCTTAAACTATATGATGTAATTGTTCAAATTTAATTCAATAATTATTAAAACTTAGCCGTATTGTTACATTCATCTCGCTTTTAAAAAAACATATTTACTTATTTTCTATTTCTTC
>JAPYZB010002493.1:0-16801 GCA_030522745.1 Eupelmus kiefferi
TCAATTGCTAACGAAGAGCCAGGTGAATCGCCCACCCATCGGATGGTCGGAGAAGGTGGTTAGGTCCTAATCAGGAGGGGTTTAATGTACATATAATACATGAATTTGACCAAAAAAAAAATTGACTTGGACTGTTTCAGTTTGTAAATTAATTTGATAAATAAAATAAACAGCGCTCTAGACATAATATTATATTTTGTAGTATTCATCTTTTCCTCTTTATAAATTTGACATTAGATTCATTTAAAATAATAAGATTAATTTCTTTTTAAATTATTAATGCACTTAACTCTTCTTAATTATTCATTTTTAAAAGAGCATTTTCTCTAAGCCTTTTTAAAAATAATTTTAAAAACAAATACATAAACTATGTATACTAGTATACCACTGCTGTTGGTAATTTTTACATATTATGTAAATAAATTTATCACAAATAAAATCTGAATTAAAAAATTTAACTTTAACTAGATAATTATATCTGTATAATGGAGTATAAATGAATTTATACAAAAGTAAACTGTTAACGTAATGCTATACAACAAATATTGAATTTACTCTTCGGAGTAGGATTGCGTACATACTTGTCCGATGGGAGAGTTTATTATCGTTGTTATTATTCACATTTTTATTAATAACGTAATAATAATTTATATAATACTTATTTGACTGTACAATTAGCCTTAATAATGCACAAATCCAAGAAATTTTTATCTTGTTTATTGTAGTGTATTAGTAATAATTTTTTATCTTCATTAAAAGTGCAAAAAAGGATTAAAAACCATCAAAAGAATAATGTACCATTTTACCATTTTAACATTATTTTTCTCAACCATTACATGTAATTATATACATTTAAAAAATAATTGTAATTGAAATGTTAGTTAATAAATTGCATTGCACGTATTACTATGAATTTTCTTGGATAAAGATAAAGAAAATATATTTAATATAAAATTATAAAAATAACTAAAACAAATAACAATGTTTTGAATCGGTAGTAATGATTAAGAAACTTTATATATGTATAGTAGTACACAGACAAATTTTAATAATTAACTAAATAGATAATGAATATACTTCAAATTATTAATAATATAAGAAAGTAATGTATAAACTAGTTAAAGTAATTAAATATTCATTATCTGTTGAGGAAAATAAACTTTTCAAAGGCAGTAGAATAAAAGAAGTCCGTTTACAGTAGATTAGCAAACTATAGTATAAGTATTTCTTTACTTTTAATTTTTCAATTTAAAAAATTGATTCAGCTATTAATATGAAAAAAATTTCATACTGCGTTTGTTTCAGTATTCTCAGCTTTTTAATTTTTTCTAAAAATATTCATTGCGCTTTATACAACGGAAAAATCGCAGGCAACAAATCCATTTCAGAATGCATCAATGGCGACGCAAAAACAGTTCACTCCGAATTGGACAAAACTATGGTAAGCTTTCTCAATGTAGAAAAAAAAATGTTCAATGAACAGATGATTTATTACTCGTTGTCTATACTTTTGATTGTTGGCCTCAACAATGTAAGCTGACAAGATTGCTTGTTGATACATTTAAATGCATTCTTTACTCTCTTTAGTCCGAAAAGATTAAAGAAGAAGGATACAATGTCACTGAGCACCTTGTATTAACCGATGACGGATATTTACTATCGATATTTCGTATACCGGGTCCCAAGGGCTCTACACCTGTTTTTTTGCAGCATGGGCTGAGCTTCAGCTCCTACTCTTGGGTTAGCACTGGCAAGAAAGAAGCACTAGGTAAAACAAAATTCATTTATGACCTACGGATTCTTTAGTACTTAATACACTTTTGATTTTTGAAGCTTTTTACCTGGCGGACCATGGCTACGATGTTTGGATTGGAAATTATCGGGGTACTCCTTACGCGAGTTGTCACACGACTTACACCACTTCCGAGTATAATTTTTGGAATTTCAGGTATTGGACGAAAATTAATATACTTGTCAGAAACTTTAAAACTTTGACATTTCAAAAAATATATTTTTAAAGTTATTATATTTTTACATGTTATAACTATTTTTTGAAATTTAATGTTTGTTTTTTAGTTTTCAAGAAATGGGAATTTACGATTTACCGACACAATTGACGTATGTCGCCAACGAGACAAATGATAAATTACTTTACGTAGGTCACTCGATGGGTTCGACGGCATTTTTCATTATGAGCCTAGAAAGACCAGATATCGCCGCTAAGGTTAAAGGAATGTTTGCTCTTGCACCAGTAGTATTTGTACATCACATCAAAACTTTCATTCGACTGTTTGCGCCTTTTGCTCATTCATTTGGTGTGAGTATAGGACTTATATAATTATTATTTATTAATTTCAGCCTTATATACATGGCCCAGAAATGGCTTTGGTTTTGACGATTGCACGTTTACGATATTGTTTACAATATTTGCTTATAATCTCTCTTTACAAACATTCTTCTTATTACGAGTATAGAACTTTTATAAAAGTGACTAGTGATAAAATTAATGCAGTAATAAAAAATGTATTTGATTTACAGATTTTATTTCGCTACTTGAATGCAGGCGAACTTTTAGGATCTAACTTATGGAGATTTATTGTTAAAAATGTCTGTGATCCTTTCTTACTAACAAAAGAGCTTTGTATGGATATTATATTCACTGTTGTTGGATTTGATTCTTCTCAGTTTAATTATGTAAATATAATCTTAGGATAATTACAATATAATTTTAAGTTTTCATTGTATAGTTTTAAAAAATATTTTTACTGTCATCTTAAGTAAATTATCATTTTTTATATACTTAACTTTTACCAATATAACAAGGCTTAGAGAAAATTTATATTTTATATTACAGACTAGCTCAGCGGAAACTTTAGGTCACTTTCCGACAACAACATCATTTAAATCAGTAGAACATTATGCTCAATTCGTGGTATCTGGTAAATTTCGAAAATTTGATTATGGTTCTAATGGAAATCGTAGAATGTACGGTATCTCTGAACCACCCGAATACGATTTGTCAAAAATTGATGTACCTATAGGTTTTTTCTCGTCAAATAATGATTATTTAGCAACTCCCGAGGTAAGTCAAAAGAAAAAAATTTTTTTTTATAAATTGTACTTTATTGAAAATCATGAATTCTTAATATTATTTAAAAATAATAGTAAATTGACAATCGGGTTATTACTATACATTTTATTAAATAACAAAATAAATTAAAAATATGCAGTTTAATATAGATACATATTATATTGTTTAGGATGTTGCCCATCTTGCCAGTCTGGTGCCAAATAAGATTATTAACTACATAGTGCCATACGACAAATTTAATCATATTGATTATTTGTTTGCAATCGATGCAAGAAATTTATTGTATAGCAAACTTTTATCTGTTATGGAAAATTATAGATAACAATATTAAAAATTGTATTAAAAGATGAAATTCTAAATAAAAATGCATTAAACGTATATACCTACACATCGTTTTGCCTAATACTTTGTAAATGTGCATTTTTTGGTAGTTTTTATTAACAAAAATGTACGATTTTATTTTAAATATATTGTTTAAAAATTTAAAAACGTTAATTATTATTCAAATCATCATTGGTCTTATTGTTAAGAGCTTAGACTAGAATTATTAAGAGGTATGACTGTGGTAAATAACTGTGAGAATACTTGTATTGGAATAAGGAAAGGAAGAAAAAATTATATACTTTATCTGAACGATTAATAAAACGTTTGCATTAGATCAAAGACTGGTTGTTTAAATCAAATTACAAAGCAAACAGAAAATCATCGATCAGCCATGCATAATATGATTATTTGATCTTCAAAGAGACGGTAATTTTTACTGCGTACAAATTTGTAATAATGGAACGTGTTCCTCTTCGGATGGTAAATCCACAAAAGTACCAAGGGTCGTTACAGTAGCAGCAAAGCTTTACTGTTGCAACAACAGGGACATGGAGAGACGAAGAAGCGCGAATACGACCAATTATACATTAACGATAATTGTTTTCAGTACGAGAGAAAATACCGTGTACTTATAGCGATTTTAACGGCTTCTCTTCAGGCAATCCTTTAAGCTACATTTTTTTCTCAAAAATAGGTTCATAAGTGTAGAAATGTATATATAGACAGATAGAAAAGTAAAATATTTAATAGGTAAACACTTTGTAATAATTAGAAAATTTAATATTAAAAAATTAAATGAATCGAATGTAAATATAAAATAATATTTTATTATTATAAATTTTTTACATTTTATGTTTTATTTTCTTTTATTTCATATTATGATATTTGAATCAAATTTTATATACTTATGATGAAACTACTTTTTGAAACAAAAATTAATTAACCATTTTTTTTCAATAAGAAACCAATAACGTTTCGTCAGCATGCTACTCTGATCTCATCAGGCTGTTGATGAAAATAGTGTATTCTTTTTCAGGTAATTAAATTTAGCTTACATCGAAATTAAGGTATAAATAAAGGTGTCTAATATAAAATATAAATATATTTTAAGGTAACGCTTACAATTAACTAAATAAGATTTAATAAATTGAATATATCTAATACAAAACGATTTTTATATAATACAATGCCCTTATCACAAAGGTGCGTCACACGTAAATTACAATATTTTACAAAACAATGTGATTTCCTTCCTTTTATTGAATGCTATGCAAAAGTTCTTACTTGCGTTATTGGATTTTACATTTTAATAGAAATATTGCTATTTTCTAACAAAAAATGATATTTTCGTTATTTAGGTACGTACTGCCGGTATGCAAGATTTTGAGCATGATCAAGAGTCGATGCATTACTTGAATTCATATTAACTTTCTGATTATATTTTACTCCAGTCTTTTGACGAATTAGTAAATCTAGTAATAATAAATTAGTATTGTGCAGTAAGGAATTGTTTACAATATTATTTATAGTGTTATAGGTTTCATTATTTTTGAAATCGTTTGATATGCTTAGTAATTTTGATAAATCATGTTTCATTGATGGAACATTTAATAAATCCAAATTTTTGGAATAATTATGATGTACTTCATTCAATTCTACTTGATCACTTGGATTATTACTATCGCCATGGTTTAACCACTTCGCTATTTGGCTTAATGGATTTTTTAATGCAGTTGAAGTATTACGGATAATATTCACAATATTTTCCATTAAGGAAGATTCGTTTGCATTGTGATCTCCGGACGTTACGGATGGATTCTCGTTGAGTTGTTGAGTTAGATCATCTTTACTTAAGGAACGACGTACCCGGTGATTATTCGATGTAATATGACCTAATGAAGCTTCTGGGCGGTATACATCAATATTACTAGTTCCAGAAACATCGTAACTTTCTGTATAATAGTTATTTAAATTCTCATTACATACGTCAACTCCGTCATTTACGTACTGACCATGGCCTATTAGTTCAAGATCTATTAGTTCATTTTTATATTCTGATAATGAATCGAAGCTGTCACTTATATTTGTAAGCATTATTTTCCACATTGCGTAAGGACTAAGTACAGGTTTATTACGTTTTATTGTATCATAATCTTCAAATGTATGTATCAGTTGTCCCTTATTGTCTCTACGTAAATGATAGCTTATTGTTTGATTTCTGTTTGAAATCATATAATATTTATTATTACATCTATAATACGAATTTCCTAAATGTGTCATTGATAGTTTAAAATGTTGTATTTTTTCGTTTAGTTTTTGCTGCTTTTTAGTATTTTTTAATTTGAAATAAATTCCTATTTCATTAAATTTAATTGCATTTAATTTTAACCCTTGAGTTATATCGGCTTTTATTGTTATTTCTTTTCCTTCAAGTAATTTTGATATTAAGTGGCTATTTCTAGCGTGCTCCCATACCAGGAAAGGTGGAAAATCTCGACCAGAACTGTCAAATGTCGTATGGCTTGCAATATCTTTACCGTATGGATTTGATGTTGCCTCAGCCGATAATAATTTATTTTTCAACGAATCGATTTGGCCCACAGCATCTGATATTATAGATTCAATATCATTTGATTTTAAGGTTGGTGGCAAATAATATTCTGCCAGATAACGATGTGCGAATGGAAATATGAATTGCCTAAACGCGTTCATAGCTACTTCATATTTTTCTAGAACTACATTGGATTGAATAGTTAACCTTAAATTATCAACAGCATTTCTCGTATATGGATCATTTATTACAATCTGTTCAGCCTTTTCGGAGATAATATTAGTAATATAAGAAGCTAACTCTGATTTATCATAATAATACTGCATACGATCGTACATTTGAATCATGGCAGACATACTATCCTCCAATTTTTCTATGTAATGAAGCAAATCTTCTTGTACTTTAAATCCTGTAGTCATTTTTTGCATTTGAAGTTTGAGATCTTTTATAGTACTCTGAACCTTCCATTTATTTATGTCTAAAGCAACGTGAGATTGATTTTTTAACTTGGTTTCTAGCACTTTCGCAGTATTGTTTAAATTTCTACACGTAGGAATCATGATATTATAAATATCCTCTTCATATTTAAGCATTCCTTTGATGTTATCCGATGCTTCCTTAATAGGAACATCCAGCTTATCAATTTTGGCCTGATCATTCTTTATTCTCCCATAGAAATCAACTGACATTTCACCGATGCTCACCATATTTTGAGCATAATTTACAAATCTTATTTGCCTCTCAATTTTTTCATCCTTACCAACTTTTTTTTCGTCTAATGCTTTCTTTTCCTTTTCATATAACTCTTTCAGTTCGTCTTTCAATTGCTGCTCTTTACTTATAAATTCTTCATCTTGAAACACATATCCTTTCCAGTAATTTTCTCTCTTTGATTCTTCATCTAATTTACTCTTAGTAGAGTCTATCTTTTCCTTAATCTTACTTAAGCTTTCAGTTTTCAGTTCCTCTTCTGAAAATTCTTTTAATTTCTCGTCTACATGATTAATCTGTTCCTTAAAAAGCTGTTGTTTATTTTTAAGTTGTTCTGATATTTTTGTTACAGAGTTTTTTACGGCACCAGGTAATTGTGTTATTTTATTTGCACCGGTTGAACTTTCATCGTCTAATTGTAAAGTTTCATAAGTCATGATGCCTGTTCCTATAGCTGCACCAGTTACAGCGCCAATTGGACCAATAAAACTTAAAAATTGAGTTGCCATTTTTACCGCACTCATAAGTTGTCTTACCACTAATAAATTTTTCAATTTTACTTGATCTTGTATCGCTTTTTCTCTTTCTTCTTTACTTAAATTTTCACGAACAACCACCTCGTTAATTAAAAGAACTATTTGATTCTCTATCTCGTGAATATTTTTATTTATTTCTGGTGTAATCTCAGTTTTAATATAACCATTGGCTTCTTTTGTTCTAGCAGCAATTTCTTCTTGGAATTGTTTTTGATAAGTATCTGTTGATACAATGTTTTCTAATCTTATTAATTTTTTAATATCCTTCAATATTACCGTTAAATATTTTTTTACATCTACGACCAAATCGTCTCCCACGTTATTATCGATACTGCATATTTTGCTTAAAGTTGCCGTGTATAAATAACTTAAAACTTTTTTCTTTTCGATCGCTGTTAATTTCTCATCAGCAGAATTACCTTTTTCACTTCCAGCATATTCGCTAATTCTACGTAATAAGTCTTTATAAAACGGCAAAAATGAAATCTCTTTACGTAATTTGTAAAATTTATTTTCTAATTCTTGTAAATCATTGATTAATCCAGATAAATCGTATAAATCAGTAACTTTCTTATCATTTTCTAATTGATTTAGAAATGACCTTAAGGACGCTTGTTTTATATTACCATTTAGATTTTTTCGTACGTAGGTTTTATATTTATTTATTATGAGAGAAGATTGGAGAGCTGACCCTTCATCTGGTTCTTCCAAATCTTTATCGCTAGCTCCATCAATTCCTTTAACACCAGCTGCTATGTCAGGATTACTCTCAACTACACCATAGTCTTTATACAGCGAACACGATACTACTAAATTTTCTGTAGCTCCACCTTTCCCTCCAGATCCACCAATACCTTTCGCTCCATTTTTACCGGTGACGTTACTCTTTTTAATTTCTGAATTATCGTTTAGTTGTTCTATTATGATTTGCCCTACATTTTCCTTTCCATTTTTACCGGTGACGTTATTCTTTTTAATTTCTGAATTATCGTTTAGTTGTTCTATTATGATTTGCCCTGCATTACCTCCTTTTCCAGGCATTCCTCCCTGTCCTCCATCTTCTCCCTTTCTCCCCTGAGCTCCAGAAATTGAGAAATAATAAAATTTTTCAGGCGGGGAAGGAAGAAAATTATCAACCGGCAGATCAGGAAACCAATCTTTCATATATGTACAATTAAAACTGTATTTTTTAACGTATTCATCACACGCATTTTCGTCGCAAGGAATAACTGCTTTCGTTGGAAGATCAGGGCTTAATCCATCTTTCCCACGGCCACCGTCACCGCCAGCCTGCCCAGGTCCGCCTTCACCTCCATTAGCCGAAATGTTTAAATTTTGACCATTTATAAAAGTTTTTCCAATCCCTAAAAAGTTACCAGCAGGTCCACCTGGATTTCCAGCCTTACCATCATGACCAAATCCTAAACCAGAACCGACATCGGCTTTGTCTGGTTTATGAGCTTCCCCTGGTTTCCCATCTAATATTATTTCACGAGAGCCTATAATCTCCCACGTTGGTGATATTATAGAAACTTGTACTTGATCACCTATTTTATTTAAATTGGCGTCGATAAAGACTTTATTCAATGCGTATATTTCTATTGAGTGACAAGTTATATTAGCTACATCACTAAGCTTAACAAACGGTCTTTTTACCACTAATTTACCAGTTTCATTATCACATAGTGGGTCATTTATATTATAGTTTAATGTTAAATCAAGAAGTTTACTCAGATATCTTAATTTCAGATTATCGAGCTTAACATCTTTTATACTATTATATTCATTCTCGGACTCAGCTGCCACCACTTGATCTAAAAACTGTTTTAAACTGTTCATAGCTTGTTCTGTTTCATTTTCTTCAATTTCTAAATTTTTCAAGTCATTTGCAATATCAGTATAACCAGTTATATCTTTTTGTATGTCATATTTTGATAAAGTATTGTATAAGTTCTTTAAAAAGTTGTACCACATGTACGAGTTTCTTAACTGTTCAATAATATTTAATAATTCTTCATCCCATTTTATTGAGTTCATAGTTTCTTGATGGTTCTCGATTTTTAAGGATTGTAAATGCAAGACATTATTTTTAATACTTAATAAATCTTGGTTTAAAGCGTCGATATTTAATTCACTTAAATATTTATCCATTAGTTTCATTCTTTCTTCAGATTTTTGTATATAATTTATTTCAATTTTTGCTCTAGCTAGAGTTAAAAATCCTTCCTTAAATTTATTGTATATATCATCAATATCAAATAACTGTTCCTCTTGACTGACATAATAGCTTTTTATTTCGTTTCTGATATTTGCTATACTTTCGTTAATCTTTTTAACTAAATCATCTTTATTTGTAGTTAATGATCTAATATATCTAATATTTTCCTTTTTATTATCAGAAGGTTGACGTAGATTAACATTTTGATTGTGCATGATGAAATTGTGTTCTTAAAAATTCTGATCCAATTTCAAAATCAGTAAATGATGAATTTAAAAGACTTGAAATCCTGTAAAATAAGATAAATCAGTTTATTAATACGAAAACTAGTTAACAGATACCAGTTTATAATTACATTATATTTATAATAATAAAATCAGCGCAAGACGTTATGAATTACTTATAAAAATTACTTTATGAAAGTTTTTGAGATAAAATAATATATATAATATGGAATTTTTTGTTCGAAGTACATTGATAACTATAAAATAAATCGTATTTCAATGATATATAAATTTAGACATGTTTTCAATCGATCAAATTTATTTGGATTATTTCAAACAGGACCCCAAATTTTTATATGAACCTAAATTTAATTAAATCCATTCTAACCAATTGAAAAATATATTCAACTTTAGCCATATAATAAAACTTTCTATCGGAAAGATTGATCTAGTATTACTAACAAATTCTGAAGTATTTCAGCAAGGAATATCATACAGAAACTTAAAAAAATGGGAGTATGATTCTCTAACTTTTGTATTTGCTCATCAACAAACTATAGCCGAACATTCGAATTACCCTCTATTAACTAAAAGTAGCTGTTGACCAGGAGTAATGTAATTTTACGTAAAAAAATTTTCATAAGCAGTTATTAAAAGTAATTACTACATCGTAAATATTTTTCTTACTTACAGTATTTTTGTTTACAAGTGGAATCAGATTATTGTTCTTATTGTTAGATTGTTAATCGTGGCAAAGATCAGAATTGTTTATTATATAGCAGTGGTGTCAAACCTTTATAGGTAAAAAAAACTTCAAAATTCATTGCTTTATCGTGAACAAAACTAATTACTTTTAATATTTTATGTTTTAAAAATTGAAATAAGTAACACTTGTTTTTATAGATATACAATAAAATATAGGTAAAGCAGTCGTGCAGCTATATTGGTTTTTATTGTTATCTTTAAATGCACGAGCTTTCATTGGTCAGTAGAAACTTATATGAAAGACGCAATCATTCTCGCAATTTTTCCGCTATTTTATTTCTTTAATCACGCGCACTGATAGACAGCATAAGCTTTTTTAGTCGTACAAAACGTAACACCATTTTGTTATAACAAAAGCAGTAAAATGGTTGTAGTTGAGGGCTTATTGAAGAATGCTAATCAGTAGTTTACAAACCGATGTAATAATCACTTTTAATAGTAGTTTCAAACATCACACGAATTGAAATATTTAAATTTACATTTATAAGATGAAAATATGAGTTGACATGAACGTCTTAAATTCTATTAACAAATACGTAAAATTTATAATTTTTACGAATGCTAACGCTACAGGGACAAATTTGAAATTCAACTATTAATTACCTTAATATTATAGTTGGTTTTACTTACTAGGATTAATAATATGAATAAAAATTAATTGCACTTACTTACTATGAATGCAAAACTTCTTTTGGACTTCGCTTCAGAAAGTAGCCGAATACCTCCTTTTACATAGATCAATTTGAATCGATTGCTATTAATATAAAAAATTCGATGTTTTTTATACTTTAGATTGAATGGAGTACATAGTATCATTGTCACAGCTGTGTTTAATTAGGCATCCAATAAAATCTATAAAATTTTTCTCTGTAAAACAACTGATCAAATTAAATTCTAATTGTGTTAGCTTTACTCATAAATGTAGCTATTATTTAATTATTATATATTTCCCTCTAATCCAATAACAAAAAGATTGTATCCGCGTAATAAAAAGGAAGAACGTAAACGAATGACGTTAAGTAAATGATATCAAATCAAAAGATATTTAATTTCTTGGAAAAGTAAATGATAGAATTATTTTCAAAGACAATATTTTTCGTGCGTAATAAAAATAAAGTTAGTATCTGGAAATAATCAAATTAACTATTTGACTATCGGTTTGCAAACTTATCTGTGACGCGTTACAAATGAATAAATAGGTAATACAATGTATGAATTAATAACGGGTGCAATAGTATTATGATGAAAAGATGAAAATTTTATCCATTAATAATTCATTACGTATTTATTCTGTAAATTTATTTCTTAACCTTTAAAGGGCCGGGTTTTGAGGTTTCGAAACCTCCTTTGAAAGTGCCCAAATTCATGTCTTGTATCACCTATCAACTATGTACAATGTTCCTATCATGGACCGAGCCGATATATCCGATATATCTGCTCTCCGGCCCTTTAAAGGTTAAATGAATCAATTCAAGAATGTTTCGATTAACAAATTTTAATATACCAATATTCTTCCAAAAAACAGAATGTTCAGTCCGGGGTATGCAATTTTTTTCGTGATGGCAAACATTATACTGAACAAATGAAACTTTATTGCACTTAAATACAATAATTTTTAAAAAGCTTCCACTTTCTTTTATGAGTGCATTAAATTTGTGTTAAAATTACACAAAGTAAACTTAAAAATGTCATAACTTCTTAGCAATCCATTCGCTCCTTTTGTTTCCAGCTCAAAAACATAAAATTACGAACTCAGAAACATAAATTTCCATTCTTTTTCTATGCTCAAAAAAGATCTATTTAAAAAAAGCATAAGGTTATACGAGGATGAAAGTGACATTTTTAGACTCAGATGATGTTTTACATCACCCTTGCAAGAAAAATCCAATTTTCCTCCCTCGTTGAACAATATCACTAGTATACTATTTTTTCTTTAATTTTTGACAATTACAGTATCATATATTATTTGTGTCATGAAAATCTCATAAAAAATTTGTTTGGTCACATTATATAAATTATTGTAAATCGAATTATCTTCTTTTGAAAAACACTGCCAGGACCTTGTTACTATTATTATTCCCGTAGCATAGGTAGGGCTACGCTACTCATTTTTTCATGGCGGAGTTTTAACTAAAAAACAGAGATATGGAACACACTTTCATGGAGATATGGATATGTTGTGTTCACATCGGCCTGCATTCAACCTTGAAATCAAAAATATGTTCTGCCAACACATTGTGTATATAACGATCATGATTATCCGATGTGACGGAAAAGATTAAAACGTCAAATAAGTGAAGTTTCGTGCATAATAAAGTTCATAGTGAAAAAAAGTTTTTCTAAATGTTAAAATATGATTGAATTTTTTTCATTTTTATTTTGAAGGATAAAATTAAACTCATGTACACTATTTTTTGATTTTTTAGAAAATTACTATAAAATTAGTTTTCAAATTAATTATTTGAAAAAAAAACCAATGTCAAAACTATGAATGTGTATGCACTGGCTACAAAGCAATGTTAGAAATTGCGTAAAATACGTAGTCAAACATTAGAGCTTAGAAAAACTATAATGTATTGCATGCTTCCAACAAGTGTCCCTGTTTGGTACTCGAGTTGATAGCGGCTACAAGAAACTTACAACAAACGTTCTGTTTTACCAATTGTATATTCCCGACTAAGTAAGAATAATCACGCGTCTGGCTGCACGTATGTAACAGGCTTTTGTATATCCACTCCTCTCTTCCGCACTACGCGTTTTTGGCTCAAAGCGAGAATTCCGTGCACTGAACTATCACTTTCGCAATCAAAGCAGACTATCTGTTTCTACTAGACCTCCTACTATTTTATGATTAAATGAGAAAATTTAAAAAAAGCGTTTCAGAAAATCGCAGCCTGTTCTCAAACGCAAAACAATCGCTTCTACCTTAAAGCATAAATAAGCCGAGCGCCTAGAAGTAAAGTAGCTTTTAATTAACTTTATCACGATCGACTACTCCCTCGGCAAACTACACGCCGGCCTCTCCTTAAATCGTCCTTGTTCATTGACTGCTCGCGCCGTAAAAAGCCGCCCACGCTTTTAAATAAATAATACAAGCGCGATACTAAATACAGCGCTCCGCTCGCACGAATAACCGTTACTTTACGATAACCATCCGATCCGCTAGCGAAGTTCAAGCCTCCCACCACGCCCGTATAAACAACCAGCCCTTCCCGACGATATACACCTATACTCGCTCCTGCCTTAATAGATTAAGACAAATACACGCGGCGATCCGTCAGTAATCCAATAACGCGCGGGTCCATGAATCGGCCGAATTTATCCAGCGGAAAAAAAGCGGCTCCCTCTCGAATTCCCCGCGCTCTCGTAATATAATTCACGAGCTCTCGAGGGAAAAAGCGCAGATTCATTCTCGCCGCGCGTGTGTGAATGCGCCGATTGTTTTCGCCGCGCGCGTGCGGCTGTTATAATATAAAAGCCAGCATGCGCGCACTTAAGAGAGAGAAGAAACCGGCGGTGTGTCTCTCTCGAGAGCGGCACACCCACGCGCCGTGCGCGGCTCAACATAAATATTGCCACCTATGTGTGCGCAGCCAGCCGGAGTGCGCTTTTCTGTGTGCCTATACTCTCCGCGGGACGGATAGATAAATAGGCGCGAATATCACGAGGTGGACCCCGCGATTGTTGGGCTGATGGGGTATGTGGGGTTTTACGCGAGGTTGAACTTTGGTTTGGTGAAGATGGTTGATCTTGGGGGATTGTTTGTTTGCTTGGCTGATTTGTTTAAAAGTGAGCTGGGATGATTGATGATTTTGGAAGGTGTTGTTTGGATTTTTGAAAAAATTTTTACATGCTCTGGAGTCTTGATCGATTAAAATGTTAAGTATGGTCAGATTAGTTGCGCCATAGAGATATCATGACAAGGCGTGCATTGTGGTTTGACATATGGAGGCGTGACCTAAGCTGATATGGCGTTGATAAAGTTAATAACATTATCGTTTTACACAATGATAAATTGAAATAGATAATTTGTTACGCTAATTAATCAAAATTACATGTGATTTATGAAACGAAGTGTACTAAAAACTATAGCTCACATCGTATAAAATCGAGTTCACCAATAATCATCATAAACGCAAAGAATTATTTTAGAACTTTAATTTTTATACAAAAAAACTTAAAATTCTTATAAATTAGCTAAATTTGTTCTAGCTTTAATATACTAAATAATAGCAATTTCATAAATCCAACGAGGAAAGATCCATGTATACCGGTGCGACTGCAACAGACACTTGTGAGCAGCACGGAACTCCTGGGGCTAGCTACGGGAGAGAAAGGTTAAGTTAAGAGTGAATTTCATTTGTTTGAGGAGCTAGAAAGAGAGATAATATATCGAGGCGGAGTAACAGTAAAACGGATTGCTAGGGGAGTGCAAAGCAAGAAAGAGCCGGAGAAACAATTAGAGGCACGGAGGCGGGAAAATACGCACATTGTTGTTGACTATAGATTGATAGATTGATTCGTTAGAGAGCTCTTCGATCTTGCGCAACATCTGACTTGGATTATATTTGGAAAGGGCAGCTTTGTAGTATTTACTCCTCCTTTTAAATTAAACAAATGGATGTTTATTTTAAAAAAGCTTTATCTTTTTAATAATTGTAATAAATATTCTGAATAAATTAAAAATGTACAAAGGAAATGCATAAGTAGAAAAGAGATTGAAAGAAAAAGGAAACACCTAAGAATGTGTTCATATGGATTATGCAAATGCACCTAAGAAACATTCTGTATGATTGCAACAATTCCGATTTTTCATTCTTACTTCATAGCGTCGGTAGTTTCTTTATTTGCATTTTTAATGTTAATCCTCGTAAATACTTTATAGCGTGGTAAGTAATTTTGCTTTTGACGTTTAATATTACAATATGCGATATTCCTTCTCGCCCATGAAAAAATGTCTTGGAGTACATTTTACTGATTATTTACTCTTTACGATTTCGAATAATAAGAAATCATACTTTATACCTGGAATAGTATGTAGAAACCGTGGTTATTATGTTTCTCTTATAGATCATAATCTAAAATTGAAAGAAAAACAATAAAATCCTTGTATTTACAATATTATTAATACCAACGAAGCTACATTACAATATTTCAATACTACCCCTGCAAAGTCATTTTTATCAGAAAACCCTAACCATAAACCCAACCTCCTACAAATAAACCTTCCATCCTCGCAAACCGGCATCGAAGCGTCCCCCGATACGTTTAATTTTCCACGAATCAAACGAGCCTCTCATCTCCGATGTAAAAAAGCCGAGACTGCACAAGCACTCGAAAATGAATATTTATGGAACAATGTTGTAAACTGTGCTTCGTTAAGAGCAATCGGCGCTCTTCTCGCAGCACTTGCATTCCCGCACGCGTGTGGGCGAACTATCTTTCTTCATTCTAGAGTGCGCCCGAGCAGCCAGTGTTATTTGAGATAGTTAAAAGTCCTAGCGTGCTCGGCTTGGATCTTGCAAATGCGAGAGCTATTGTTGAGCTTGATGCTATTGCTTATGACGCCGAGTTTGCCGAGGTGTGGCGGCTTGGAGGCTGGTTTTGAAAGTTTCGGTTGGGTTTGTTTGAATTTGGAAATGGAGTGCGTAATGAGGAGATTCTGGGTGGGTACTATGTTTGAGATGAACAATTTAGTAGAAGCTACTGGCTTTAATGGTACTTTAATAAAATTTTCATCAATTTGTATGAAATTGAAATTTTACAAATTCTCTTGCCTCTCTTAAAAATTCTTCATATACTCAAAGAATCCACGCACCCAGCCCTTTAAACCCGATCGTCATCTCGTGCAAAAAAAGGTCCGACAAGAAAGAAACTCGCTCGGTCACGTTTTAAAAAAAAAGTGCACACATGCAGGATCTGAGCGCGCGACACACGATACTGTTTACGAAACTCAATACAGCGCGTCGAGTATATAGGTACGCGTGTATCGGCGCTAAAGTGCGGCGAGGCGCGCGCGTTGCGATTCGCGCCGTAGCTCTTTGGTATTTTCCGATTTCACTGAGTGATCGTGATGTTGAGGCATGTGGGATTAAATACTGGAATAGAGGGGAACTTAAGTTCAGTGATGTGGATTTTATTAGGAATTAAGCGATTCTGTTTGAAAATCTACTTTTTAAGCTAATTAAGATAATGTAATTGAATCGTTTTGATTAGATTAATTTAGGCACTGAGGCATTTTTATTAATGGAGAACAAGATTATGTACATCCGATATCACAAGCAAATGATTCTCAAATATTTAATGAAGTGTTTGATACCCTATACTATTAATGCCTGTATCTATTTTCCCAATGCAAACATACAATGTTATAAAGAGTTT
>JAPYZB010002494.1:0-13611 GCA_030522745.1 Eupelmus kiefferi
GAGTTATGAAAATAACGCACGCTGTGTGAAATTAGCCGTTTTCCGTATGCAAAACCGAAACGTAATAGGGCACATTACAAGCATGCGTGATGAAAAATCATTTTTAAAATAATGAGCTATAACGTGGACTTGAAACATAATCGTACTTAAACTATGATTAACTTATTTTGTCAATAATTTGCAGGTAATGCAAAAGTCATGTCGCTGTAGTTTCATGTACGGCGAGCTCACCGACAAAGAAACCATCGCAAGGATCGAGGAATGCCTCGAGGGACAAATCTGCGACCAATTCGAGATTTTGCTTTACAAAAAGAACAGTGAGTATTTGGCCTACCTAAAAACGTTTTAAAAGCAGATGTCCTTTCACTCTGTGCCTATCCTATATATAAACACACGTACACTTAATAAAAGTCGAAGATATTGAAAGCAATCTATAGCACTTTGGGTATAATATAGTTGCGAGAATAGAAGACTTTTATAAGAAAGGAATATTTCCATAGGCACACGTATACATACACTTAAGTAGTGTGAGATCGCGTTTGGTCAGACATACATTATTTATATGTTAACAATTGTTCGAAAAATTGCAAACTGCATAAAGTTTAGAATAGGTCTTTATGTATGTATTTTTTCTCAGCGCAATGCATGTTTTTATGCTCAATATCCTCAATGTGAAACAATTTTTTTTATTTTTTTTCCTCCAAGCGATGTGAAAAATATTTTTGAAAAATAATTTTAATATAAAGCTGTAAAAAATTAATACATAAATATAAAAACCTTGTAAAGAATGTGACGTGTTTTTGAACGATACACACATCTGTAAATACTTGCAATTGTTGTTAGATGTACGTTAATATAGAGAAGGAGAAAAATTTGTGTAAATAATTTACCCAAATTCTAATAGTTTTTAAAGCATGTAATTGGCATTTTAAAATGCCATTGATCATAAATTTTTCTTCTCCAAAAAATAAAAAAAAAAATTAATAGGGAAGAGAATAATAAAAAATAATTTTCTTTAAAGGTACCCCACGAGGTAATGTGAAAATCGTGAGAGAAAATCCTGTCTGTAAGTCACCTTGAGCCCGCATCGCAATTAGGGTTGCCACCTTTTTGAAAATTTGTTCAAATTGCAATCTCAGGGGGATTAGTTTTTGATAAATAATTCTAGAAATCTTCTCTTATAACAATAAAGGAAGTAGAATTTAGATATAATAGAAGATTATAATAGAAGATTAAGTAACAAGGGAAAAAAGCAAACGGATGACAAAAGGGTTAATGTATATCGATTTTATTACAACGGTGGCGGCCCTACTTGCCCGTAGGCGGAGCGAGAGGAGTATAATAAAAAATTAAAAAACAATCAAAGTAATAGAGTCGACACAGTCGTGTCAGTCGTTTTTTCCTTAGCGGCCCCCTATTATATACTTCTACTTCCCTGTACGTATATCAACATTCTCTTCATTTTCCTGTAATACCAATTCGCTCTTTTATCTTTTTTCAAAAATCCTAGTACCATTGCATTATTTTGTACATAATCGCATTTTAATCATAGATACTTCATTCATCTCATTTTTTAAATTCGTCGCACTAAACGATTGAATTTTCAGAGTGAAGTATAAGCTTATAAAACGATAACCAGTCTAAAAATTGTAATGACTAACACAATATTGTAAAATATAAGTGTTTGATTTTTACAAATACATATGAATTTGAGTATTTTAAACTGAATATAAAATTTTAACTTTAATACGAAGGGGTTGCCGCAGTCCTGTTTTATTGATTTATTAATAATTTATTTAAATTTCTACTAAAAATATGATATTTAAATGACAAAAAATTTTTTTAATAAAATTTTAATACTAAAGTCTGTAAAACAGGACATTTCAAAAGGAAATCATTCTGCTTAAAAATAATCATTTAACTTTGCGAAAAATGCATTAAAACATTAGAAAAAATAAATTATTTAATGATTTTAATTATTTTATTTTTTTGTTAAAATAAGAACAAATAAGGAAACGATTTTCCGCAAAGTTGAAATATTCAAAATGTAGCACAATTTTCTTTTGAATGTAGCACCGAATTAATATTCAATTCTGTTTCACTGCAAAAACTAACTTTTCAAAATTCACTTTTCAATTATATCGCATATATCAAAATTTTTAAAATAAACAATGATTCATAATTTTATATATTTGATTAATAATCTTTAAATGTTTGATACTAAATCATATCTATTCTATATAGCTTTTTTGAAATGTTTGATATGGCTTAAATTTTTAGTTATGGCAATTTTATAAAACAAATTTTCGGCACATTATGCAATTTAATGAATTTTTTCTGCAAACTATACCTGTTTTTACTTCCACCTAAAAACACAATTAAATTAAGATACTTTTTACTACAAAACCTACCCAAAAACGAAAAAGTATAAAAGATAATTATAATAGATAGCTTTATGTTTGGAATCAAACTTTCCGCCAAAAATCTAAAAATATTTGTGCTACATTGAAGGCATCTATAATTTTTAGAATCATTTCTTAAGATCTATTTAAATAAGAAAGACTATCAATTTAATAACATTTTTATAATTGGATTAAAAAAAATTATTTACTATGCTTTTACTTTTTTACTATAATTATTTTCTTCCATGGTGTGATATGATTTTCGATTTTGATTTTCATTTTTGAAATTAAATAGAAAATTAATTTTCCTAAATTCTATGGAATCGCAAGTCTTAAAATAAAATGAAACTACGATTCAAAGAAAAATGTGCACGTGGTTTGTAAATTTAGAATTCACGAAAGTCTTTTTATAGAAAGGAAACGAGGTGAATGCCTTTAATTATCGATTGCGCAACCGATAATCGGCTATGCGTTCATAAAAATTTTAATGTACTTAGGAAAAACAGAGTCAATGAGCTGTGCGCACGGACGAGGGTTGATCTTAATGGTTTTCTCGTGTCCTAGAATTGCAATGTAATCGATAAGTTTATTAACCAGAATATATATTCTTTCTGTATTTAAAATGTAAGATTAAAAGGTGCTACTAATATTAAAAGTGTTAATAATTAACTTTTAGATGGTTGTGAAGATATGGGCATAATCTTCATGTCGATTCAATTTATCTACAAATTTTATCAAAATTAATGTTGAATGAATAATTGCATTGATATTGTCAAATCTTCTATCCGTGATTAATTTTTTTTATTATATTATAAAATTTTGTAAATTAGAATCGTCTAGTTAAAGTAAATAAAATACTACATGAAGCACAATTGAAACGGAAAATAAAAAATATTACGTCTGTTTGACATCTGTTTAAGGTGGTTCAGTAAGGAAACAGAAAATACTTTTCGCAACTATCAAATTTTAAACGATAATATAACGTTCGTTTTACTTTTTATTTATTATATGTTATAAGAATTATTAAAAATAAGTACAATATATATGCGTCTATAAAAACTCCAATTTCATATTAATTATATCACATTTTTATTTCAATGGAAATTTAATATTATAATGTCTTAAACAGAATCAAAAGCTATAATGTTGTAATCTTTAAGTGTTTTTATGAAAAAATATTTAAAAATTTTTTACATATAAGTTAAGTTGGCGATCTCAACTCAAAAGAATATAAAAAATAATAGATTAAAATTTTATACTTTTAGAAGATATTTTTCTCTATTTCTTACAGACTTTGCAAAACTATTGGAGCCACCTTAAAATACATATGTAACTGATATTTACTCAGCTTTCTAAAAAAAAATCAATTTTTTTAACTCAGTAAAATATCTAGAAACGGCTTTATTATAATTAATTATTAATAATTCTAAAAAAAGATATATTTCCATTTTTACTCAAGTTGTCGATCTAATTAAAGCAGTTTAATTAAATTTAAAATTATATGTGTTATTAATTAGTCGAGATAATCAACGATTTCTCTTGTTACTTTTTCAAAAACTAATTAAGAAAATAATGAAAATGTCAATTTAGAAGATAAACAATATCCAACAGTTACTAAATAAACAATCATTTATTAAAACCAGCGAAAGATAGTAAAATAACAATTTTAAAAAATTTCTAATTATAATCCAATATCCATATTTCATTCATTCCGGATCATTAACAAGGAGCTTTGCTCAATAAAAGAAAAGCCGTCGGAGAAAGAGAATCGCGTTAAGCTGTCACCTTTTACAATAAAACTTTTGACTTTTCTATGCAAAGCGAATGTGCGCACGGAGAAAAGCGGAGAGCTTCCTCTTTTTTTTTCGTTTTCGCGCTGCATGCAAAAAAGAGTGGCAAAGTTCAGGAAGGGGAAGTAGGTCGAATATTTTTTTTTTCTGTGCCAAAGGTAATAGCGGCAGGCTCGTGAATTTCCTTTCACTCAAGCAGCAGCGCGCGCATCATTTTCCACCATAGAAACACTTTCTCTCTGTCTCTCGTCCTCCTTTATATTCTCTTTTCCGTCATTATTATTACTATCGTTAGATGTATATATACTGCTCCTCTTTCAGCATTTTCTCACACTGTAATTATTATTATATATATATATATACCAGTTGCGACAGAGACTGTAATTTTATCATAACTTTGTTATATATTAAAACCCGAGGCTGTGGTAAGTTGGAAGGAAGTTCCTTGACAAAGGGAACGAAATATAAGTTTGCCGATATAGAAAGTTTATTTATAGTGTATATTAAGTTCGTACTGATTATTTTATTGCTTCATGATTTATTTATAACTTTAGATGATAGTGATTATAATTTTAAAAAAGACTCCATGTTTTATTCATTAATATTAATATGTTGCAGATCATTATTTTTAATTTTGAAATAAAAAGTATAATAATGGCGCATATTTTACTATGTATTCTAAAATTAACAACTTCTTACATAATTTATATCATTATTAATTTTTCGAAAATTTTTTTTTTTTTTTGCTATCTTAAAATATCAAATGACGTGGCAGCGCAATAAGAGCAAGTTTTATAAAACATGACTAGTATATTTTTTTTAAATATATTTTTATAGAAAAATAACGCTTGCTATATTTTACAAAAAAGTATTTAATTACTCAATAACGCTTACCATAACCTCAAAAATTATAAAATATCTATTTAAGATTATATCTTCTTCCCTTTAGTTCGCTCTAGATTCGTCAAAATGCGAATAGAAGTATTAGTATGATTGCAATCGCGTTTTGACTCTTGTACAAAATATTAATAAATAAAAGTGTACATATTTATGCTCGATTTTGACTAAGCACGTATTTTTCCCCTTTATTTCCCGCATTTTGCTTAAATCTTTTTTTTTATAATACATATTTTGTACTATATGCATATTTATACCTCTTACAAGTCTGATGTAAATACATTCAATAGTAAAGTATGTTAATTTGTATTTGAAATTTGGTTAATTATTCATTCAACAAAACGTGCACGGAAAAAACTCGGCATTTGATATGATGTATGAATTCACGGCAAAGGTGAAAGCTGATATGCACGTGCAAAAGAGTTTACGTCTACACGTGTTTCAAGACATCAAAAATTATAATTTAAAAACTTTTAAAACTTCATAGTTTGGATTTTAAGTTTTCCACACTAACAAATGCTATATTTCTTTTATGTAACTATATTTACTTGGTTTTAACAAGAAATTTATAAAAATATAAAAGAACAGGTAATTAGACAAATGTAAAATTATTGATTCGCCAATCGAAATTCTTTTTTAATAAAAATCTATTACTTTTAAAATTATATAATTATTATTTTAGACTTTCTAAAAAAAGGGTTCATATATTTCTATATTTGTCATACAGATAAAGTCGTTCTAAATTATTCAATCTTTTAAAGGTATAAAGATTTATAAAGCAATTTAAAATAAACCTATCAAAAGCCAATGTGATAAAAAAAAATTTCATGTTAAAACTTTATCGAGTAACGGATCCTCGAATAAAAACCCTTCAATCCTTCCAAGAAACAGCAATCTTTAAATCTCTCCACGGGTAAGTAGCCTTGAATCCTTCCCACGATCTGGCGCTTCTAGAAATTTATTTTTCTCCACTTCTGAACCGATCGAGTGCCGATTTTCGCGCTCCGTGCACGCCACAGGAGAAAGCAGACATTCGCTAACGAAGTTCTGTCTTTTACTCTTTTGTGTGTTTAAAACGCACGACAGAAACGCCGCTATGGCTGCTGCTGCAGATCGCGCCGATCAAGAACGAGCGGGACCTCGTGGTCCTGTTCCTGCTCACGTTCCGCGACATCACCGCCCTCAAGCAGCCGATCGAGACCGACGACACCAAGGGCGGACTCTCCAAGTTCGCCAAACTGGCGCGTTCGGTCACCAGGTCCAGGTCCGTCCTTGTCTCGCAATTCAGCTCGCATCTGCCAGCCCTCAAGGACTCCGTCGTCCCCGTCGCCACCAAGCAGTCCCACTTGGGCCATGTGAGTGTCGAAAAGGTCTAATGGATGTTTCTATTATTAACCATGATTATCACTCACAAGCTTACGACAGAGCCATCTTTTACGAAAAGCTTGAGATGCTAATGGTTTAATGCGTCAAGTGTACAAGTGGTGCGATGTCCATTTTAATTAATCAAAGTTTGGTACGAAAAATTCGGAATTATCCTTAAGATATTAGAAGTCAACAAGATATATTTTTTTTTAATTCTAAAGAGCTTCCTTAAGATTATTGCGTATATCTATATAATTTTATGATTTGTATAAATATAAATATTTTTTTCTTTTTTTTAATGATCGAATTTTTATAAGCATTTATATGAATTATATATTTTTTCTTATTCTTAAAATCTTTTACTAGTTGTCATTAATACTAAATAGATACAAGAATGGATTTTGTTGAAGTTGCTAAGGTAATATTTAATACAATTTGCCATACATACCTCAATTTTTATAGCAAAATTTAGATAAAACTCAACTAAATTAAAAGTTGAATTTATACTTAAAAACTCAGAAAAATAAAAATGTTTTGTGATAAGATTTGAAAATTAAAATATAAAGTTCATATTATAAAAAGTTTAAAGCCAAGTCACAATGTATATTTATTTTATTTATTTCAATGTAAAATTGCAAATGCAAAAATATTCAAATTTCGTTGTGAATTTGTAAAATAATGTTTCAGATGAATTTGTAATTCAAATAATAAGTACTGTAGATCTGATTAAAATAAAATTTTAAGAGTTATTAATTTTATAATGGACTCTTTCATTTCTGTCAAACATCACATTTCTTTTATTAAATTTATTAAAAATTTTATAAACAGCAGTTTAAATATATAAACACGGGTAAAAATTCATAATCTGTTAGCAACATAAAAAAGTCACTCAACATATGAATTTTTACAAACATATTTACACAACTAAGTAGTTAAATATCTAAATAAATAAAAAAAATTTTATAAAATAATAAAGCATTAATTTAACAATAACTTTTTCTAAGCGCGAATTTACATAAAAGGTATATATATATATATATATATATATATATACACATTCAAGGAGAAAAGATACTATAAAGTCAGAATATCCTGTGTAATTTAAAATCATCATAAAAAGTAAGCAATGAATTAAAATTTTTTTTTGTATTTCAATATTTAGTCAGATAAAAAATATAAGCTGCTAATTATTGAAAAAAAGATTACTCACTAAAATATACACTCAAAAAAATCTTGGGAAGTACAACATATTAATTTGTTATGTTTACCAATTGACTTTGGCATCCAGGACCTAACGAATTAATTGGTAGAGGTTACAAAGTTATTTTGTTAAAAAAATTTGTGTTTAAAACCAAGTTAAGTTAAGTAATTACAAAGCACTTTTTAATTTTTACAATTTTTTTTCATTGTAAGTATTTTTTTTTATTAAAAAAAGTTTACAAAGTCCAAATAGTTGTCAATACAGCACTGTCCTTGTAGATATAACAAAAAACTTTGTAGGAGCAACAAATTATATTTTAACCAAGTGCTACTTCGTTAGATTTACCAAGCTCTTTTTTGAGTGTAGTTATTATTTGGTTTTTACCCATTTTTGTTATAATAAAATATTTTTTATAGCAAAAAAGTCAAAAATATGTATGTTAATGTAAAGTTACTATTCTCAATTTATTAACAAAATTTAAAATTGGTAACAATTTTATTCAGTTTTGATTTTTTGAAATTTTCACCTTTGTAATGTAATGTAATATCCCTAGATGCTTTAAGTATAGTGACTTTCGTTTCACTCATTCTGCAACCATTGATTTTGAAGTTGTACTATCTTATTGCATTTCTGTGAATAGAAAAAAGAAATAGGTTTTGCTGTTAAATAGATTGTAAACTTTTTTAGTTTGTTTTTTGTAACATCATAACTAAAATGTATAGTAAAAGATAAAGATTTTCGATATTTCTACACTGGGAAAAAACTTAATTCTCTCAAAGAAAACTATAATTAATTCAATTAAGGTTTTATTGATTAATTAAACAAAAATTAAATTAGGCCTAATCAAAATAATTACATTTTTTCACACACTCAAAATATTGCTTGGTAAATCTAACAAAGTACTTAGCACTTGGTTAAAATATAATTTGTTGTTCTTACGAAGTTTTTTATTATACATCTACAAGGGTAGTGTTGTATTGACAACTATTGGGATTTTGTAAACTTCTTTTAATAAAAAAAATACTTACAACGAAAAAAAATTGTAACAATTACAAAGTAGGGGCCAACTTTCTTTTACGTTCTTTTTGAATGAGTGATTGGTCGTAACAAGTTTTCACCTAGATGGCGCATCGGAGATGCAGTTCACAGTTCTCCAAATAATCTCAGGAATTTAAGTCAGTTAGGTTAGACAACCCACGTCACAAGTATTATGCCGACTTGATACAAAACAGGTCGAGTTTGTGTACATACAAGTATTTCTTCCTTGTATGTAATTACAGATTTTTAGTGCGATTTACTGAAGCACGTAAAATATAAAATATAAAAAGTTTCTGTGCTTAAACGTGTAATTTACGAAAATTTATTAACAAATAAAATGTAAAATATAATTTTATTTTATTAAAAAAGTGCATATAAAAGAAGAGTAATTTATACTTTAAATATTTACCCATACCAAAATTGTGTATAAGGACATATTGCGTAAGTAACTATATAAATATTAAAATTTCGTTTAGCTAAAAACGATCAATTTGCGTCAAATAAAGGCTTTTTGAGCCTCCCATAAACTGTTGTTCCTATACAAAAATTATTACATAAAAATACCTAAAAAGGTAAATAATAAATCTATCTTTAGTCATAATCTACAATGTAATCAAAGATAATCGCTTTTCTATCCTCAAAATAACAATTAACATATACAAACATTTTTATAGAAAATGCGGTGTCTTAGCAATTATGATAAAATATATTGTACTTTCAAAATTTAAAAGATTTTTTCAATTTTTTTCTAATGTTACCATTTCATTCGTTGTATTATTCTTTACTACCCTAAATTAATATTTTTTATTATTTATGCTCTAATAAAGACTAAACAATTATTATAATATTATAAATGTTTATATAGGATTTTGTAAAGGATATCTCTTATTTTTTACCCTCTTGGAGTATTTTATTTTAATTTCAAATTCACAAAAATTTTTTAAATAATAGTAGTCTTTTCTCTTGAAAAGTTTTTGTATTTTACTTGTTTGAATGATATTATTTAAAACATATTTACTAAATAAATATTTATGTCTGTGGTAAATTGAAAGAGCTAATACTTTTTAGAAAAATTTGAGAAGGCTAGAAAAATTTTTTCGAAAAATTTGATTTTTACAGTTTTTGTCATTTAAACGTTTGAGTTTCACAGAAAATAATTATGATTATGGAATAATTAAAAAAAGTCAGACACAACCATATTATTATTTTATTTCTAATAAGTAATATTTCATTTAAAAAATAAAGTTAAAGTATTCAAAAATAATGTAAATATTAATATCTGTATAAGAAAATACATATTTTTATGCAATTTTATTAAAATATTTTAAAGAGTGACCTAAGTTAATCATAATACGTTTTTGTTGACTATAACATGCAATTTTTATTTTCATTTAATTTTTATTTTATTTTCATTTGTTCTTACATTTCTATTGATTGAAACCCTTAAATAAAAAATTTGTAAAAGATAACGTTCGTTTGTAATGTAAGTTCGTAATGACCCGAGCTTTGGTTTTCGCAATAGTCGCATTTTAAAACACTTTTGGTATTTTAATAAAACTTCAAACAACGTTTCCATTTTGAAATTTCCATAAAATTATTTATTCCGTATCGATAGCAGCATCGAATAAGTACCTTCATCGAAACATCGACAAACACTTGTGCGGCTCAAGCAAAAAGATCGCTCTGTTTGCGTCTCAAGCCAAGTGTACACAATCCTGGCCGTTATGCGCCGGTCCTCGAGAAAAATCGAGAGAGAACTAGAGAAAGAGTGAGAGAGCGAGAGTGAGAAAGAGAGTGTGTGTGTGTGAGGGAGAGGTGGTTGAGGAGGCGTACATAAAGTCCTCTGAAAAGGGTGAAGTCTCGCGCCTATGTACACAGCAAGCAAGCTCACATATATGCAGACACTCGAATGAAAGAGAGGCTTATTGACGACGGCACGCTTTGGCGTATTCGACGTTTTACAGATGATGTCCTTAAGCGGGGACGTGATGCCGCAGTACAGGCAGGAGGCGCCCAAGACACCGCCCCACATCCTTCTGCACTACTGCGCGTTCAAGGCCATCTGGGACTGGATAATCCTCTGTCTCACCTTTTACACGGCGATAATGGTGCCGTACAACGTCGCCTTCAAAAACAAGACCAGCGAGGACGTCTTCCTCCTCGTGGTCGACACAATCGTCGACGTGATTTTTTTCATCGACATCGTCCTCAACTTCCACACGACTTTTGTCGGCGCCGGCGGAGAAGTCGTATCAGATCCTAAGGTCAGGATGACGAATATTCCTTTTTTTCTCATTTAATGCTTCTGGGTTGAACCATTATATTTTCAGTGCAATATTTTATGTAGAGGTAACGATAAAATAGTGCTTTTCGATAGTAGTGCGAGAAAGTGACTTCAGCTATGCCAGGTTGAAATCATCCTTTCACTCATGCATCGAACCATATTTTTTTTACTTCGTACACAAAGCCATTTAGCATATCTATTTTTGTTTAGGCATATGCGGATCCAGTTTGCGCTCGGAATATCAAAAAATTAATAAATCTTTATTTTTAGTCGACATTTATGGTAAAAGCAATTGTGTGAGAAAAACACTTGTAGTTATTAAACAAAACCTCATGTACTAAAATTTATTAAAATATCAGTTTAATTACTTCTGCATAGTTTATCGATAATTATTTGATGAATGATGTAAAAAATTACACCATTTTTTAAATGTTTTGTAAGTTTTTAAAATGGTTTAACAAATTTTAGTAGGTAACTTTTTCGTTTTGTAATCTCAAATAATTTCTTTTGTAATTTTCGTTAGGGGTAAGATCAACATGTAAAATAATTTACAACATAACATAAAATATATTTACATTTTTATTTTAAAAAGTAGAACTAACAGCATTTTTCGTAATACTATATGTATAATATAAATTATGTAGAAAGAAGTTAACGTTCGCAGGTCGTGTATTTTTTGAGGTAAAACCTCCTTGAGGTTTTTTAACAAAATGTAATTTAGACTTACATAACTTTCACCGAACACTTAGTCTTAAAAAGGGAGGTCTTTGATCCTCCGAAACGTCGACTTAGTTATATGTGAATAAATGTATTATAAAAAACTAACACCTTGGTTCGCAAAGATCAAGAAAGAAATTTATTTCTAATACTGTAAATATATAATAGTATTTTATATCATGATGAATATTAATTTGCAGCAATTAAGTTACAAAATTCGTTTCTCTAAATCTACTTAAGATCGAAAAAGTTACGGCACGGTTACCTTGAATATCAAAATTTCAATGTTCCTAGTCAAAGATCGCAAAATCACACTTTCAAATATTATTTAATACAGCAGTGCCGAAATTAGTTGTTTTGATACTTTGTGCGTAAAGCTCAATTTAGTGCATGCTTGAATAAAAAAGCGTGAGCTAAATATAGCGTTGTGCACATCTTTTCAAAAAAATCTGTTGAGCAAAGCGAGTCAAATCACTTTCTCGCACTATTATCGAAATGTACTATTTTTACCTCCTATGCTCAAAACTCGATTTTGTACATACTAGAATAGAAAACATAATGTATATATCGTGTAAAAACTGACTATACCGACAATACAGTAACTGGAACCTACTTTAAATTTATGCCAGAGCGTAACGATAGAAGATTTCAATTCTATAGCGCGAGAATAGTGAATTATGCAACTAGTGTGCGAAACCGGTGCTTTCCGCGCTGGTTTGGTTGTACTATAACACTTGCTTAGTGTAGTGTTAATGTTTTTAAAAACTGTGTTCATACAAATCAAGTTTCAAGCTTAGCATAAGCAAATTGTTATTTGCGCAAACATTAAAAGCAGTATTTTAATTAAAGTCTTAGCACACAGATTTTTTATGTAGTGCACTATTCCAAATGAATGCAATAACCGCATCAAATGAATGCAATAACCGCATGCTTAGCATACTCACGTAATTTAGTTTCTCGTTGATGCTTGCGCTGGAGCGAAGCAAGGATAAAAAGTCCACGTAAGTTTAAAATATCCTGTTCGCTCAAGTATTGAATTATACGACGTAAACAAAGCAAGATTTAGTCTATACTTTTTTGTGTGTGCACAATGTCG
This sequence comes from Eupelmus kiefferi, assembly GCA_030522745.1. Taxonomy (NCBI): domain Eukaryota; kingdom Metazoa; phylum Arthropoda; class Insecta; order Hymenoptera; family Eupelmidae; genus Eupelmus; species Eupelmus kiefferi. Next base: position 12,791 of record JAPYZB010002494.1, read on the forward strand.
AGTTTTGTGCACAAAGTATAAAAATATTAGTTTTCGATATATGTACGAAAAACTGATTTAATTCCGCTTAGACGTTTACGCTCAAGTGAAGCGAGGGTTCACAAACGGTTGAAATCATTTTCTCTTCCGAATATCGAACACAATTTTTTGTACAACTTGCGTAATTCTCGTTTTAACTCACAAATATTTTTTTAATACTCCGTGCACAAAGCTTGATTTGGCACACGTTTGAACAACAAAGCATATGCTAAATTACGCTTTATGCACGATGTGTCAAAAAATACGGTTTGATATGTGAGCGAGGAAGTGATTTCAACCTCGTGAGGCCTTTTCACCCTCTCTTCACTCGACCGCAAACGTTCACACGAGGCTGAAATCACTTTTTCGCACTAGTATCGAAATGTACTATTCAAGTATGCGTGAAACTTTTCTCGCTCGGGCACAAATTTCCATGAGAGGTTAAAAACACTTTCTCGCACTTGTATAGAAAAGTACTATTCTTTCACTTGTATAAAAAATGGTTATTTCTAGACTGAATGCTTGAAATTAGTGAACATGGTAATAAACAGCTACACCTGGGCTAAAATAACCTCGATTTCTGAAATTATCAAGCATGTAAATACGTGTCCACGCTGATTATATAATATTAAAAACATTGCACAGTTATATAAAGTATTTAAAAAAACTACTGCACGCAATGATGGGAATTAAACAAAAATTTGTCCCGCAACAGGTGATAAGAATGAACTACCTAAAATCCTGGTTTATAATTGACCTGCTAAGCTGCCTGCCGTACGATGTGTTCAATGCCTTCGACCACG
>JAPYZB010002495.1:0-12796 GCA_030522745.1 Eupelmus kiefferi
GCAAGTTTGCTAATAGTTGAAGTATCATAAGACTGTGTCTTACCAAACTTGGAATGCTACTACTTTTACACGAGTCCGAATACAAATAGCACTTTAAAACCCTATAACAGATTTAAATTTAAAAGTTTCGATTATGTCCGATAAAAGATTGCAACTTGTATTTAAATCTACTTAATTAAAAAACAGTCGAAACAGAATGTCCGGGAAGTACTTCTTTTTCAATGAAAAAGAGATTATTAATTAAGTATATCAATTACAGATGCTCTTATCTCGTCTTCTATTTCATTAATCAGACAATGGCATTGTGAAAAGAATGCACTGTAAACGTTTTTTTTTACCCATTTGCTTTTAATTACCGACAATAGCGTCGACATTACAGTATGTTTCATTACAGTAAGTGAATTAATGTTGTAAGGAAGGTCTTATGCTCATTGGATTAATGTTGTAAGGAAGGTCTTATGCTCATTGGAAGTCATAAACTGTATATACCATTCTTGATCAATTAATTAAGTATTATTTATTTAAAATAAAAGAAATAATTCAAGGACAAAAAGCAATTTAAAACATTTAGATTTTAAAATTATTATTTACCAAATACAGATATTGGTTTATGGGTTAGTAAATATATTATTATTTCTACGAGTAATAATTTGAAATCGAAAAAGAATATATTTCTCCTCTTTTGACTTTTCAAATTTATGTCCTTATTTACACAAAATAGTAGCGTGTTGTAAGGTTTGTTAGAGTAATCTTTTTAAGTTATCTCTTTAGTGAAAGTTGAACGGCTCCAACGAAATGAAAAAGTTGAACGGCTCCAACGAAATGAAATGGCAGAAACTTTTTAAGCGAATAGAAAATTTATTAAGTTAAAAGCAGTTTCCTACTTATATTTATAACCATGCTAGAACAGGAAATATTTATAACATTTTTTCAAAATGAAAATTTTATCGATTTGTGAACAAATCAATTTAACAAAGTTACTTTTTCAATTATTAAATTTTCGATTTTCGAAATTTTATTTTTATAAATGATTGATTCCAGCACTTGAGAAATAATCGTTAAAAACACTTCATATAAATTGTTTGAAAAGTAAGGAAACAAATCCCAGCGCTTTAACAACTATTGAATCTGGCGCGCCTCGAGGAAGCCCCGCAGCGCCAGTCAAGTAGACCGCTCTGGCTCGACGAATCCGCTGGCTCTACAGCCGGCGATTGGCCTGCACTCGGCAGCACGTGCAGTCAGCTGACCCGCGCGTGCTGTCGTAGCATACATCCCTCTCTCTCTCTCTCTCTCACCGTCTGCACGTCCCATGATATATCCCACACAAACTCACTACACTGCTCCCACCAACTGCACAGCATACACACAGACACACAGCAGCGCTCTCACTCAGACATATAGATATCGGGCACTGGGCGAGTGTCTGGCAGCCGTCGTCGTCGTCGAAGCGCCCGCACCTCAAGAGAGGAGCGATATCCAAGTGTCTTTTACGCCGCGCGCAATTAGCTAGCTGTAACTTTGGCTTCTTCTTCTCCGGCTGGCTCTCTCAGCGAGTAAGTCTTCAGTCTCAATTACCATTAGGAATAACTATAGGAGCTTTTAGCAGCGCGCTATACTCGCTCTCATATCGATCGCCCAGCGCGCTTCTACCCGTCTCTCTCGCTCCTCTCTGCCTGCCCGCCATATCACACACAAGTACCGTAGAAATAAAAGCCAAGCTGCCATTCGCCTTCTATTTGCGCTCGTAGAGCTAGTTACGGGAAGTGCGAGCAGGTAATCCGGGAAAGCCGTAACCATGTCTCTCTGAAGTCTTCGTCCTTGTCTGGCTTGTTTGGCTTGTCGCTTGATATATCGCTAGCTCGTCTCTCTCTCTCTCTCTCTAGCTCCGTCTTTCTCTAGCTCGACGTTGTCGTATAGAGTATGTGTTGGTGTGCGTCTATGCTGACTCCTTAGCAGTTAGCAGACGGCTCTCATATACGTACGCATTCTTCTGCCGCTTTTACACTTGCGCGCATGATTATCCTCGCTTTTTCTCCTTCATGGCGGGTCTTCGCTAATTTTCAGCTCGTGAGAGCAGCGTGTGCATATTCCTGGTGGTTGCTCTTGTCGAGGTTTTCGTGTTGCTGCATTATGCGGGGAATTAAAGCGTTATGAGGATTTTAATTTTTTCTCTGGAATGTCAGCTACTCTCGTGATGTCTACGTATATGCTGTCGCGAGAGTTAATTTTCTGCGTATTTTTCAAGCTTACGACATAATCAGATTCACGCAAAATGTTTATCCAGTTTTTTCCCTTCTTTATTATCTTTTAACAATTCTCGCTTCATTTAATGCGAACGCTAATAACTTCAATAAAGACTCGGACTCGTACAAGCTCCAATTTTCACAACGCAGCTCAATTGTGCGTTAGTCTGACTAAACCGTCATGCACTTTCTGAAATTCCCATTTCCTAGTATTGAAAGATTAAGAGCTGCTGTGAATATTTAGCCCCCTGCGGTGATTTAATTAAAGAAATACCTTTGAAATTGAAGTCGAATATTGTTCGTTAAATAAATACCTAGAAATTGTTTAATTCAATTGAATATTTAGCCCCTGCGGTGATTTAATTATAAGAAATACCTTTGAAATTGAAGTCGAATATTGTTCATAAAATAAATACCTAGAAATTGTTTAATTGAATATGTATTAATGAGATTCATTGTGAAAAGTAGCTGTAAATATATAAATATAAACAAAATAAACGCTTAATTAAGCTATAAATAAAACATCCATGTTTAGATGATTTAATATATATAGCATGTGCACGATTGGAATACTGGTTTTTTCTCGTTAACTAAGCGCTGCATACATCTATTTAGAGTAGCCGCGCACTAGATCATTTCCAAATTCAAACACACATCCAAATATTTCCTTCTAAAAAAATAAATTTTCATTTTTCTAATGAAATGAATATATATATTACACAAGTCTTGACTGACTATGCAACTGCAGCAGCCATAAAATATATAAACCATCTCTCCCCAAACTCTCTCGCGCGCCAGCTAAAATCCCGTCATTGTAAACGCGGCATTACAAGCCGCAACAGTAGCGCGACTCGCGAGTGTTGAAGGAAGGGCTACGCCTACATCGGGCGCTCACGTGAGAGGCTCGCTCAGAATCAGAGAGAGAAGATCCTCCGAGCGCGCGCGCGGCTGTTCCACGGATTCCTTTCCGAGAAGCCACCGTCAATCGATTTTCAAAAATCCATACCAGCGGACAGCTTCTACTATCCTCGTCTGCTCCGAAGATTCACACTTCGTCGCGGAGGTACGCTAAAATAATCGGCAGTCGAGAGAGAGCCACTTGATAGCCATCGGGCCGTTCTAGCTCCGTACGGCCGCAGCAGCATTCTTGGCTTAGCTCGGCTGCTCCCTCGGCTGCTCTCTGTCTTCTGCTCCAACAAGTGTTCACCCGTTGTTGTTGTTTTCCTTTGTCTTTTTTTCGGGAGAGCCTCCGAGTTTTCGGGGCTGCGTGGCCCGTTTTTTTGGCACAATATCGTCAGGTTTTGGCTCGCGCGAAAAGGAGAGCGAGAACGAGCGGAGACGTGTCACGTGATTTGAAAATTCAGTCGACGAGCTCTTTTCTCTGCGTTTTGCCACCCGCGGCTTTATTGCTAAAAATATTTACCTTTGCTACGGGATTTCAGAACTGCTGGGCTATCCTGCTTCGGTTCTGCATGCTCCTGATTTTTCTGCTTTTGACTTAATCTTTCGAAGCCTGGCGTAGTGAAAGTCAGGCTTGAGCTGCCAGTTGAACGTTTATTAAAAGTCCTTGCTTTTTGGATATTTTACTTGTAGCCACGTTGCAATCTCAGAATTATACCTTTATATTTGAAAAATACTTTTATAATAAGCAAGGCTCTTTTCCATTGCAGATTAACAAAGCAACATGACGCTGCCAAAGATCGCAAATGAAGAGAAGGAGGGGAAGTTTGGATATGTCTACGCTGTATCTGGACCTGGTGAGTTTAAATCTTGCATTTTCTGTAACATTTTCATGTTGCCTACAAGTATTGACACTTGATATTCTGTGTCTTAGTCGTTACGGCAGAAAAAATGTCTGGATCTGCTATGTACGAGTTGGTTCGTGTTGGTTATCATGAACTGGTAGGAGAAATTATTCGTCTTGAAGGAGATATGGCAACTATTCAGGTAATAAAATAGTTTTGGTTGTTTATCTTAATCATTTAAGAACACATGTAATTTATGACTTGTTTCTTATGCAACAGGTATATGAGGAAACAAGCGGTGTGACAGTTGGAGATCCAGTGCTTCGAACTGGTAAACCACTGTCTGTAGAATTGGGACCTGGTATTTTGGGCAGCATCTTTGATGGTATCCAGCGTCCACTGAAAGATATCAATGAGATGACCGGCTCAATTTATATTCCCAAAGGTATCAATGTACCCTGCTTGTCACGTACCATATCATGGGAATTTAATCCATTGTACATCAAAAATGGCAGCCATATTACTGGAGGTGACATGTATGGAATTGTACATGAAAATACTTTAGTTAAACACAAAATGATTTTACCACCCAAAAGTAAGGGTACTGTAACTTATGTAGCTCCAGCTGGTAACTACACTGTCAACGTGAGTTACAAAAAATATTTTTAGTTCAATATCTAATGATGAGTTTCTTTTAAATATGTATTATGTTTTTAGGACATTGTACTGGAAACAGAGTTTGATGGAGAAAAGACAAAATATACTATGCTTCAGGTAAATATTAATAAACCTAGTTAAACAAATTTACAGGTAACATCTTTAAATTATACAAATATCTTATTGATTAATTTGTTTTTAGGTTTGGCCTGTGCGTCAACCACGTCCAGTTACAGAGAAATTGCCGGCCAACCATCCTCTGTTAACTGGCCAACGTGTCTTAGATTCTCTTTTCCCGTAAGTTTGATATTCTTTGATTAATCATTTTTATCTCATAGAAAATTTTCTGTTTATTTTGAGAGAAATTTTCTACGGATTCTAAATATTATAGTTTGTTCTAAAGTGTTTGTTAATCATAAATTTAATTTTTCTTTTTAGATGTGTTCAGGGTGGTACTACCGCTATTCCTGGTGCTTTCGGTTGCGGTAAAACTGTCATCTCCCAGGCTTTATCAAAGTACTCAAACTCTGACGTTATTATTTACGTCGGTTGTGGTGAACGTGGTAACGAGATGTCTGAAGTATTGAGAGATTTCCCAGAACTCACCGTTGAAATTGACGGTGTCACGGAATCTATCATGAAACGTACCGCTTTAGTCGCCAATACCTCCAACATGCCTGTAGCTGCCCGTGAAGCTTCTATTTATACTGGTTAGAAATTTATTTGAATTTGAAACTATTTAGCTTAAAAATTTTCAAAACTTTAAAGGTTTCATATTAATATAAAAACTGATTTTTAGGTATTACTCTGTCTGAGTACTTTAGGGACATGGGTTACAATGTATCAATGATGGCAGATTCAACATCCCGTTGGGCTGAAGCTCTTCGAGAAATTTCAGGTCGTTTGGCTGAAATGCCTGCCGATTCTGGTTACCCTGCGTATCTTGGTGCACGTCTTGCTAGTTTCTATGAAAGAGCTGGAAGGTATATTCAATTAGATGTATAAATTTATAAATAATTATCGAGTTCAAAATTTAAAAAAATTAATGACTTTTTAGAGTAAAGTGTCTTGGTAACCCAGACCGAGAAGGTTCAGTCAGTATTGTCGGTGCCGTATCTCCTCCTGGTGGTGACTTCTCTGATCCTGTTACTAGTGCAACCCTTGGTATTGTCCAGGTATATAAAAATATAACTTTAGTAAAAACTTTCAAAATTTTGTAATAAGAAAAATTTGCAATAAAAATTTATTAATTGTATTTCAGGTGTTCTGGGGTCTTGACAAAAAACTTGCTCAGCGAAAGCACTTCCCGTCCATTAACTGGCTCATCTCTTATAGTAAATATCTTCGTGCATTAGACGATTTTTATGACAAAAACTTCCAGGAATTCGTGCCTCTTCGAACTAAAGTTAAGGAAATCCTTCAGGAAGAAGAAGATTTGTCCGAAATTGTGCAACTTGTTGGTAAAGCATCTTTGGCTGAAACTGATAAAATCACCCTTGAAGTAGCCAAGCTTTTGAAGGACGATTTCTTGCAACAAAACAGGTAAAATCTAACATAACATACATTTAAAAAAAATTTATCCTATATTATTTTTATTTTTTAATAAGAAATTGCAAAGCATCTTGATGAATTCAAATAATATTTATGATCTTAAAATACTTAATATTTTTTTTAATAATTCAGTTATTCGCCATATGATCGATTCTGCCCATTCTACAAGACCGTCGGCATGCTAAGAAACATGATTGCATTCTACGACATGGCTAGGCATGCCGTAGAATCGACGGCGCAATCCGACAACAAAATTACATGGAACGTTATTCGAGACAGTATGGGAAATATACTGTATCAGCTTAGTTCCATGAAATTCAAGGTAAAAAATTTAATTTGTCTGTTAAGTATAATACTTCTTATATAATCAAAATAACTTTAATTGATTTGAATAAAGCAATAATAGTGTAATAGTCTATTTATAAATTGTAATTATGTAAAGATAGATTGGATAGAAATTAAAAATATTATTTGGAGCAATGATAAACAGCTAAAAAAATTTTTTAGGACCCTGTGAAAGATGGTGAGGCGAAAATCAGGTCTGATTTCGACCAACTGCACGAAGACATTCAGCAGGCGTTTAGGAATTTAGAAGATTAATTTTTCGCAATGTATGTGAAATTATTGTTATCATACTGCCTGGAGTTCCAGAGTGAAAAATTGCCGAATGCCGGAATAATTCCAGTTGCAGTCGTTTGGGGTTGTTCCAATTATACAAAAAATTCATGCCGTCATACCATAAAAATAATATAAAATAATTATAAAAAATTGAAGAAAATGAAAATACCGAGAGATAGAAGAGAGCGGTCGTGTTTGCTGAATGGTGGCTGTTTTTTTATTAAGCCAAAGTAGATTATTGATTTTTCGAGTTAATAAAACACGCTTCTTGCGCGGAAAGTGCTATCAAAACATTCCATAGCATATCCGAACGCTACGAGAATCCTAGTTTAGAAGATTTTATTGAATGCAATTCAGTACTATTTCTAATCAATTTATTTTTAATCAGATTTTTTAACTATTATCAAAAGAGTGTACCATTGGTAAAGAGTTATTTTTATCTATTTATTAATCACGCGATAATTCAACTATTGTATTAGAAGAAGTATTCGTTTAAAACGATTAGTTCCTATTGAAATCTTAAAAAATAGAAAAAAGATTACTTCCTCAAACAATAGTATTTCCCTTATTCTTCAAGTTTGAAAAAATTTTAAAACAATTAAAAATTGAAGTATTTTATCTATTTGCATTGTTTTCAATTTGGTTTTCTAATCAGGAAAAAAACCCTAAACTAACCATTAGATAATAAGTGCTAATATCAGTTTCATTTTCAAGTGCGCAAAAGTATTTTCCAGCTCTTTCAAAACTACAATATTTTTCGTTTAAAAAATTATATTTTTAAACCAGGAAAGTTTTAAATGAAAGCTGTGATTAGTAAAATAAACATAAATAACTAATACAAACATATATTTTCAATGAAAATGAGAATTCCCTTACAATTTTTAATGATCTTTAAGAAATTTTAAACATATTACAATATTCTTTAGTATTTTACTGTAATAATAAAATATTTTCAAATAAGAATATAATATTTCATAATTAATGTTATAGTAGTATAAGGAGTTGTATAGTTTGTAAGAGTGTACCTTGAAAACGAAACTGACGTGGTTCAAAAATAGAAAGCTTTAGTTATTTTTTTGCTTTTTTAAAGACTTGTAGAAAACATTTTTAAATTACAGATTGTATTAAAATTTTCGACTTATCACTTTCTTCCATCCTAATTTTATAATATACGGGGTACTTGCAATTAGTCGAATGTTCTGAGATGGGTATATTTTCCTTCTCTCGCGTACACGACAAAAAAAATTATAAAATACTATCTCAGGACCGATACTTAAACAGAAAACGGATAAACGATGATTGATCTCGTTGCTTCTTAGTTGAGCCTTTTAGATTGTATTTTATCCCCTTTCCATGCATAATCAATGAATTGCTCTGTGGTGCTTGTATACATATTTTGGAATTTATTGATTGTAGTACAGTGATTTGGGAGAAATAATTGAGCGTAATTATAAATTTATTTCGATGCACAAAATTATATATAAACATGTATAACTCGAAGATTTATACGGTTATCCGTGAAACTTATTAAAATTGTCACGAAATTGTTTTAAATATTTGTGTATGCATTTTTAGATATAGATTGAAAATATATAATTACATACAGTTGTTTGTCCCAAAAATGTGACCGTTCTCGATTGTTTTTCTCTTATAAACTTTGTATTTCCTGCAACGATGAAAAAGGCGACATCAACGTAATAAAAACACAAAGAAAAAAGAATAAAAAAAAACATGGAAAGTAACCACACTATCATTCGATTTCTGTACATAGGTATAATTGTCACGCTATTCATCGTGAGTTTAATTTATATGCTTACGTGAAAGTGAGTAAAACGAAACAACAATAAATGCGAAGTTAGAACGCTGTCGCACCTGCTGTCAATACACACCCCATTTAAGACAATAAAAGATAAAAGACAAAAAAAGGAAAGCAAATGGGACACCCCTAAACGTCACCTATTTGAAAGAAAAATGACAAAAAAATTCATGTGTTTCTAATAATTGTAAACTATAATTCCTTAGATATTTTAACGACGATCGTGGATAAAATCTCAATTCACGTACGATTTCCACGTACGTAGTGACATTTATGAAAAATGATGAACCATGCCCTAGGAACAAAATCTTATTGCTCTTTTCTTCAGCGATGAGACGACAAATATTGTACGCGAATTTGACTGTTCTCGATTTGCAATCGTGAGATTCGCGTATATTGAAATCCACAAGTTTTTTGTCGCTGGTCTCTTCGACGAAAAGTATAAACATTATTCTTATAATAAAAAACACAATATTCCTCAGCGAGTCAAAGACTTTGCTCCTAGGGACCATTACATACTATTATTCGAACACTCGCCATCAATTATTCTAACATGTGCGTATCAATTTATGATTCTTATATGAAGCTGTTACAAAGCGTTAATCATGATTTAAAGTTAACTGAAAAAAAAGAAAGAAAAGAAAATCCATCAAGTGTGAATCGCGTGGTTGAAAAATTGTTTTCCTCTGTTATGAATATATAAACTAAACACTATAATTATCGACTTTGTGCATTTCTCTCGGCCATCGATATGTATCAGCAATCCTTATCGAGTCGACCTATTATCCACTTTGAAGTATGCACAAATCACTAAAAATATAGACAAATATTCAAAGCAACGATTGAGATATAAGAAACCCTATTAATCATTGTACAATACTTATGGAAAATTCGCGCCGTAATGAAAGAGCTCTCGGTCCCTCCGAATGCGCAGCGATGATGTGACACCCTAATGCAATTAAAGCTAAAGAAAAGTAAAAAATGAACACATGGCCTTGGCATCGGACTCGATACGCGCTCGGAGGAACTCTTGACAGCCTTTTTTTTTACGCCAGAAACATGTTTGAGAGAGATAAAAAAATCCGTATTGAGTCGTGGAGTATTATTATCTATTGTATCATATATATTATGTTATGTAAACGTAACAGAAAGTATACATAGGCGTTAAATAATGTTATACAATGTTAATATAGACAGTTTTAAGATGGTAGGCTAAACAAAAAATGAAGAATGAAAAAGTCAAAAGGTGCTGGGTAATCACAGACGAAAAAAATCGAAGAGTTAAAGTAACAGCAGAGGCTCTCCATTATGTCCAATTCCAGCAGCTTCAGTATCATTTCCATTGTATGATATGTAAAAAAAAAAAAACGAATAAAAAGCTATGCACAATATATCAAGCTTTTCTTTCATCAAATATACTGGAAAAATCATCTAAATTATTTAAAAATGTATGGGTTGGTGATTAAATGATAAAAATATTACATTTTGTTCTTAAATTTCATTTTAATAATAGTATAACAATAACCCCGCGATATATACATTAACGATATATTACAATCTCTATCATAATTCTTAATTATAAGTTTCAACATGCATCCTAAGTTCATTAGATTTCGCACACTGATAAGAAAATAAAGATAGTAGAAGTAGCTATGAACACTCTACGTGTACTTCATATTTGATACTCAAGAAATTTCGAGCGCCAACTGTGCAAAACTTCTGTAGTCTTAACTTAGAGGCCTACATTACTTTATACGTTAAGCTGATCAAATTATTGTATTTTACTTATTAATATCAGGTGCTTTGTCGCTGATTTGAAGGCTTTTATACTGGCAAAAATACATTTAAAAAATCACGATTGGTTATACAGAATTATATTGTCACATTGTATCTGAAACTTTTTAAAATCTACAAGTTAAAATATCGCTTTTTCGAGTTTTAACATTTCAAAGCCAAATTTTAGGAAACTTGTACGTGGTATACACATATATACATGTATATATGTATTTACAATGTTTTTAAGTCACACATTACATCCATGCTCACAGTACAATTGCTTCTTTATTTAGATATTTATATTTGGTTCACAGTTTCATAATTTCATGAACCTCAATAATTCTTCTACTTTACAAAGTTACTCATCAAGCTTAACTTTATATTCTATATTAACTATACATATATATACTTTCACCTAAGAAAGTAATGGTATTAAAAATAAAAAATATTTAATGAATTCTTTGTGGTTTAAAATACCAAGCACATTTTTTTTGTTGTCTACCAAACACGATATTTAGTATGGCAATATAATCGCGCATTTAATATTTTTAAGCGATAAACAATCTGCCGTAAGATTTTCACAGCCATTTATTAAACACTAGTTTAATGCATAGCTGATTTCTTTCGAAAAGAAATAAATTTTATTTTGCCTTAAAATATTGGAAATTTATTTTTATATCAAAATAATTAATAATACTTATTTAATCTCTGTCACTGCTTTTGGAATATATTTACAAACTCGAATTTGTATTTTTTGATATTAGCCATAGAAACAATTAGTCAATTAATTTTCCAAAGTTACTTCTCAACATTTGAAGGCAACTTTTTACATATCTAAAAATAGAATTTTTAATAATGCTATGCATAATAACATAAAATTAAGTCTAATCGTGTAGTTCTAAAGCAGACAACAAGATATTTTGTATATTTTTTGCAAACAAGTCTTATATTAGAAAAAAAGAATAGAATGCTTTAAGCATTTTGTATATACAGAAAATTAATTACTATAATATAATTAATTACGGGAGTATGTGTACTTCTGAATTTTCGTGAGCCGTTGGTAATTGCGATTTTAAGTGTAAGTTTTCTCGTCTTAGCTGAGCAACTACTTGTTTTAAAGTTGTTACTTCTTGTCGAAGCTTCTCATTATCACGTAAACACTGCCCCATAGACTGATTTGCTGTTCTAAGCTCTGTTATATATTCACAAGCTTTAGCTAGAATACCTCCTTTACTCTATAAAACAAAGTAATTATGTTAATTTTGATTTGTAGATAAAATAAAAGAGTAAATTTACAATTTCTATGTTAATAAGATAAAAAATTACTATACTTCAATTAATTTAAACTGTAAATGATGTCAAGTATAAAAAAAAGAAAATTAAAAGAGGTCATATAAATCATTTAATTAAATTCCTTTTTTCATTAGAATTGTATTGTATAAATTACTGAAAAATAATATAAAATGTAAAAAAAAATTAGTAATTACCTGAGTTTCATAGTTGGCTTTTCCTCCACCTTCTCCACTACTTCCACTACCATTTGTTGCAGAATTACAATCAGGAATAATTTTTCCAAGCTTGGCAATCCAATTATTGATTTTATCTCGTCTTCTACGCTCAACTTCATTATGCGTAGCTCTCCTCCTATCATCTCTCTAAAGATCAGATTAAATTAAATTAAATTAAATTAAATAGGAAAAATTAAGGAATAACTTTATCAATTTATCTTTTTCATACCTTCTTCAAACCTGTTGAAGTCGTTCGAGGTGTTTCAATTTGTAGGGTCGCTGTTGCTCTAGGTGCAATAACAGACCTTGATGTTTGGGCAGTTGTAAAAACATCATTTGCACTGCCAATAACATAAAATTGGCCATTAATTGGTGATGTCAAAACTTGCAGTGGTGCTTGAGTCACAGGTAATTCGATTTCAGTATTAGGTGTACCATTAACTTGCACAACCCTGTATGCGAGTGTCTCTTGATAGCGAAGGCCATCTTCTCCTACTGCTTCCCCTGAAGGATCATTTATCAATGAATATATTAATATAATACAATAAATAAGTACAGTTTAAATTGACATTAATCTATGCATTAAATTTAAATCTCTTCTATAACTTATCATTAGAATGTTATATGAATATAAATTTAGAAGCTCAAAGCTTTTCTTATTTAGAAACAACAATTGATACCTACATTATTTATACTAACATCATAATTCATATTTAGCAAATAAAAAATTCTAATACACAGATCCCCTCATTTATATAGTCATTATTTATTTGTTAATGTATCATATACTTTCTAATATTACACCTGAGAACAACAATCCATTAAGTAAAAACAAGTGGTTGAGTAACAAAATACTTTTTCCGTAGGTACTTGATTAAAAAT
>JAPYZB010002496.1:0-11842 GCA_030522745.1 Eupelmus kiefferi
TACTCTTGGGGTCTACGAGCATATGGGAATATATATCCGACACACATATAGAATAAGCTATCTGAACGTACTGTTATCGCGAAAACTTTTCGAGTTGTAGACCTAGCGCGTATAGAAATAAATGTGTCACCTGTACTAGTAACTACAATAAAACTAAGAATTGGTTGAAATAAAGTTTCGAATGGAAATAAATTTTACGATGTTATTAAGCATATGCGATATGCAGTTTGAACTACATAATTTTTATTTTTACGAGAAATTTTTTTAAAAGATCTGCTATTAAATATTGTCAATTTTTTGCGTAAAAACAACTAGAAATTAGATAATAAAATAGATTCAAAAGTAAAATAAAAAAATCTTTTTTTTTTGCAATACGCGCTCGATTTTTGCGTATACCGTTACAAAAAAGTGAGCCGTGACCGTTATTAAATCAGTAGGAGCAAAAAAGCAAAACCAGGCAATAAATTATTCTCACCCGCTTTTTCTCTTTTACCTCGGTGGTCGCTCTTTAATATACGTTTATAAATAAAAAAATAATAGCCCGCAGTGGTTGCCGTGACAAAAAAGATCACTGCAGTCTTGCGTTTGAGCTAATCAAAAAATAGACCATTTTAAAAGTTTGATCAAATTCAAAAAATTAATTTTTATATTGAATATTACCGATAGCACGTAAGTAGAAAAATACGTGCATTATGACGTCGAAGACATGAGAATCATTAGAAATAAAATATAATTCGGCATTGATAAGCTTGGTAGGAAGAGTATCCATCATGAAAACGGAAGGTCCTAGGTTGGTTAATCATAGTCCTGTTAGGAATCTTTTTAAATTTCCTCTGTAATTTTTCATTGATCAAATAATATAAAAGCTATAGTTAAAAATTTTCTGAAATTTTGAAAATACGAACGAATATTCTGGTAGCAATAATAAATAAATAAAATTATATAAAAAATTCTCCAATTCTTTATAAATTGTTTTAAAAGTTCAAATATGTTTAAAATCTTACAAAATAATGAAAGTCGAAGTATAAGAGGATTACAATTTTTTTTTTATAAAATACTAATTAATACGTAATTTTTCTAAAATATTATTAAAACATTACAAAATTGAAAGCGATTTTATCTATAGGTGTAAGTTCATGTACTATTTTATATGATTATTTATTATTATACTATTAGGTATATTAAAAAAAATATCAAGCATGCATAATTTTTCATATAAGTCATATTATTGGTTGAACTTTAGGATTTTCAAAGTTTTATTAATTTTATAATAAAATGGTAAATTTTAATAACTAAAGTAATTTATTTTTAATAAGTTATACAATTAAATAATATATTTAAGATAAAATTTGAAACATTGTTAAGCCAATGATTATTTAGCTGCGACCTACTCTATAAGCCACATTATTACTTGATATATGTATTGATATTTTATATAAAATAATCTGTTTTCAATAATCTGAATTCTCACAAACATCAGAAATTTTTTACTATTCAAAAATAGAATATTTATTCATATTTTAGTCTCGTCAAATACTTATCATCAAGATATAAGCCATATTTTTTCATACCTATAATTTTAATAGACTGATAAACATTAGCTATTCGCTACTTAAGTATGTATATCATATACTTTACAGGAATTTTACGTAAATCATCGCACACCCCGCCCCCCACTTTAGAACTATTAGCTAAAAATTTTTTTTTACGTAATACAATTCACTTCTATTTACTAATAAAAATAGTTTTCAAATAATAATTTATGAAAAAAATATTTTCTCCAACTTCCCATACAAGCCAACGTAATATTTTCAGCCAATAGTTCTCAAAGAAATCGCAAAAGTGATACTGGAGTTATACTATATAGTTGACGAAAATTTAATTCTCTATTCCTACTTATAAAAGAAGGCTTTAAAAAATTAATAAATGGTTTCAATCTTAAACATATACATAATTAAGTAATCAATTAATTCAAGGCACCTAAATGCAATCTATTCATGGTTCTATATGACACTGATAAAAAGATTTGATTGTATTTTTATACTTTTGTTTACTAAAATAAACTGTTCAATAAATTTTTAAAATCCAATAAAGCAAAGTTGCTCAAGTTATAATGTCATTATATAATGTTGATTGCAGGACGGTGTCTTAAATTAAATAATTACAGAATACATATTTAATAGTTATCAATTTTTACAGAAAAAGTGTTATTTTAATTAGCATATCTCCAGAACCTATTTAAAAAGAAGTAATAGAAATATAAGATTTTCTTGCTAATACAAATTTCTTATACAAATTATTTTTCAATTTTATTCTAGAAAATACAACTCTAGATAACTTAAATTATAAAATTTTGTGAAATAAAAACATAACTTGTATACCGTCTACCTAGTATTGGTAATTAAATTTTGAACTAACTTTTAATCTTTAAAAACTTCTCTGCAACAAAATTCAAAACTAGAAGCAAAAAATTACAAAAT
This sequence comes from Eupelmus kiefferi, assembly GCA_030522745.1. Lineage (NCBI taxonomy): Eukaryota > Metazoa > Arthropoda > Insecta > Hymenoptera > Eupelmidae > Eupelmus > Eupelmus kiefferi. The sequence continues at coordinate 2,481 of JAPYZB010002496.1, forward strand.
CAAAACTATACTTTCTGCAAGTTTTAACTTGGAAGAAAAGTGAATAAAGATAGTCCATTTTAGTAAAGTAATGTTGCAAATATTATTTGTAATAATTTACAAAAACAAGTTATGCAATGAAAATTTGCAGATTGTTTATTATATTATTAATATAATAATAATAATAATACTAATAATAATAAAAATTAATAATAATTTTGTTAATATGCACACTACTTTCATCATGCATAAAATACAACTTATTTAACTGGCTAAAATAATTCAAACTCACAATAAAGAGTGGCTTATTTTTGTGAATGTATAACTTTATACAATGAATAATTGATACTTTGATTTGCTATTTAACAACTAGCATGTTATTTTTAATATAACAAGATTTAAGCATTAAAGTAAATATTGCCTTTTCTCAATAAATAAAAAAAGTTAAAATTAATTTTTAAATTGAAATTTAAAATTAAATTTTAAATCATACTTTTAAATTTAATATTGCAACCTAATTTGCATTTATGCATCATTTTCAAAATATTTTTATCTTTGATCGACTGTATAAATTATTATGCAGATTCAACATACATATTAGTAGAGAGAACTACGAGTCAGAAGGTGCTTCGAGCATGTCAGTAAGTATGTCGAGCGGCACAGCGCCCAAAAGTCGAAAGAAGAAGAGATGTTCTGCGCATTTAAGACCAACGGAGCGTAAAGCTGGTAACCTGAGCAAAAGCTTGGCAAAACGGCCTGGCTCATCAGGCCGATGCAGCCGGGTGTACTCGTCCAACGCTGCGTATACCTTTTCCCTTAAGAGGTCAACTTCTTGAGGTGCCTTCAAACCACGCACCTCTGGATTAAATAGGATAATAGCTCGAAGACAGCCTAACTCAGTCTTGTCCATTTGCATACTTTTCATTTTGTGTACAAGCTCGGAAAGAACACGCTCAAAAATAGCGCCGACACCAGCTTGTTGAGCCGAATTTTTATGAAGTGTGAGACGCGTTGTCAGGATAATACCATCCTCAATGTCAATTGAACGATGCGAAAAAGCAGCGATTAGAAGCTCGTTCCATCCGGCGCGCAAAAGTAGAGCCTGATCCTCGAGTGCCAGTGTTGTAAACTGAGGTAATCGCTTTGCCCATTCAACCATATGACGCATTTGTGTATGATTATTAAACTGCTCGTAGGTGGCTTGATTTTCGGCCAAGTACTCAAAACGCTTTTCCGCTTCTAGAATGAGTTCGACGGGCATGTCTGCGTGCGAGCTACTTGTGCAACTCTCAACGGTATCGGCACCTGTGGTAGCACCAGCTACCGCTGCCTCGCGTTCCCGTTCTTTAGTGCGCTGACGTTCTTCTTGCACAGCTTCACGTTTCATGCCCATCGTCAGGCACTTCTGGTAACGGCAGTATTGACAACGATTGCGCTGTCTCTTGTCAATCAGGCAGCGTTTTTCCTCTCGGCAGGCATATGTCAGGTCTTTGCGAACAGTCCGTTTGAAGAAGCCCTTACAGCCTTCACAGCTAGAACAGATTTTATTTATATAAGAAAGAACAGAGTAACATTTAAAATATTTAAATAAATTTTATAATAATGATTCAGTAACAGTAATATTTTGTATAATAGCTCTGATGTTCTTATCTACAGTAAGGCAAGTTTCTTTTATATATATTCTCATTTTTTGTCTCAATATTATTGGAGCAATTTTGTACAAATCTTGTCCTATTGAAAAATAAATTCAATTTACCTATATACACCATAATGTTTTCCACTGGCACGATCACCACAAATTGAACAAAGATGTTTGCTTCCTGACAATGGATGATTTGGAGGATATGGCGAACCAGCACCACTCTTACTTTGACTACCAGGTGAAGTACTGATAATATTATTAGGACAACCAAGATTCAAAGATCTGTAAAAATATTAAAATTATATTATCGATTAATAAATTAGAATTTTCTGATTCTATTCATTTAGCTCTTACTAAACATCTGTCAAATCTGATCTATAAATAATTTTTTAGATACAAGATATGAGGTGATTATATTCAACAGTATACATTTATTACATCCTTTTATATTCACATTTTTGTTATTTGTCAGTCAGATCTAATGGACATTTAACAGAGGCATTTTAAAAAAATACTGCAGTTTGAAAAGGTGGAAAAATTACTGTAATTTTCCAAATTCTAAATTCATACTTAATATTACTAAGTGTTAAAATTAATTATTATTATTGCAAGGCACTTAGTTTTATTTTCATAAACATAATACACTATAAGTATATACAATTTAGTTTATTTTCGTCAATTAATTTCAAAGAAATATTAAAAAATTTTTAATACTTTTAATAACTTTAACTGATTGTTTGACTTAGAGTAAAACTCCCAGTTAGTTTTTGAAAGTCAAAAGTTTTTAAAAAATTTTTAAAAATATACATTGTACATAGTTTAATGAAAAAAATATTTCTTTTAAATGCCAGGGCAATTATATGACACTGTATAAAAATTTATAAAACTTACCCTGGACTATTTGGACCAGAAGGACTGAAATTGCCAGAATTTATTAAATTTGCAGTGTCAGGTTTTATATCAAGTGGACTTTGTGGACCTATTGAAGACATTGTGATATTACTACTGTCAAGATTTAACCCTAAAAAGAAAAAATAATAAGCATTTTTAATCAATTTCATTTTAAAATTTCTTAGTTATAACTATAAATCTAAAATAAATAAAAAATACTCCAGTGGAAATTTTTCGGTGTATCAAAATGGATGAAAGTGTATCAAAGCGTATAAAAATATATCCAAATGTATCAAAATACATTAAAGTGTATACCTGAATAAAGGACACAAAAATTGTTTTTTTAAGAAATGTATCAAAGTGTATCAACGACCAGTACAAAATGCAACATTTGGATATACTTTGAACACTTTCACTGGGGTATATTTTATAATAACGTTACTACAATTAATATTATATACTGATTTATAGATCAAAGCATAAACAAATTAAACATTGATCTGTAATGAAAATTTTACTTTATTTCATGTTTAAAATTACTTTATTCAATTCTCAATTTAATTAATCAAGATTTTACTTACTAAGATTGCTGCTTATTAAATATTTTAGTTTTTTCCTAAATAACAATCTTCAAATTATAATACCGTTATCCTTTGCATGCGAAGTGTATAAATTATTTTTTTAAATTTTATTTGAAATTAAATTTTACTGCTTCTAATAATTTTTATGATTTAATTATTACAAATTAATTATTTTATATTATAAATACAATCGAAGAAAAACAATTCGAACATCGACACTCAAGTATCTTAGCTAGTACTGCTAACATAAGATTTCAGAACTGACCTCTGTCAGTAGAGTCCATCATTTCACTTGAAATAATTATTGGGATCTGATGGTATTATTCTCAATAATACTTATATCTAAGTAACTAGGCTTTGGCTTTCTCTTCTTTTAAGTTCCTATTGTAGATCTTGAATCTTATAATTAAATATGAAAACTTTTTACGATAAAATAAAAAATTTAATATTCGATCATCTTTGTCATCGATTTAAGATGATTTATTGAAGCTCTGAATTAATTGAAATAAAAAAAACCGATGTAAACAAACATGACAGCAATCAATGTTTATTTGCTATATACTTTGTTTCCTACAGCTAGACAGTAACAATCATGGCGTTTGTTGAATTTTTTTAGCTTGTTGAAGTAAATAAAACTTGAAAATCAAGATTACACTCTCTTCCATAAACATTCTTAACACTTCATAAGCTGAGACTTGATTGAATGATTTTATAATAAATTCTGAAACATATTCTGTGATAAATCTAACAAAAAATTCTATTCGCTTGTCAACTTATCGTTGATGCGTAAATTTGACGTCACACTTCAGCAATGCCACAACTAAAAAAATTACATTTGATTGTACCTGTTAATGGTTTTCGGATCTGCGCCCCATCGTTCTGTAAGGCCTAGACACACAAAAGTATAGCGCTCTTTTATATTTGCTTCCAGACGATTCGACACAAGCTCTGATTTTGACCACATAGCAGCTTCTAGCCACACAAACGCGTACGAACGCGTACAACCGCATACAACTGTTGGTGATTTTCCCTAATGCCAAAATAAAATAACTTTAAACGTAACCAAAGGATAGAGAGAAAAGACTAATTTATGTTGGCATTAGCGAAAAATTAACCGTATAGTATGCTGTGGTATAGTATGTTGCCATTCCTGTTCCTATTCCACACTTCTTATTGGTACTCTGGATATGATTATTAGGTTTCTCAACTCGAATCTACAAAGTAAACGATTGATTTTGAATTTTTTTTTTGTTTAATATATAAATGTTATAAAAAATAATTAATAAAATGAGAAACTTAATAGTCCAATTCACAGTACTGATAAGAAGTGTGAAATTGGAATAGGAATGGCGTGAATTATACGACATTGATTATATGACATGAATTATATGACATGATGCCATATAAGGCTAAGTCTGCATTTACCTCATGTGCATGTGAATGTGACGTGACTTCGTCCGTGATATGGATAATTGCGCGTGCCGTTCCAATATGGTTCCGTCCTCCCTGTCCATTTCTATCAGTAAAAGTCAGTAATTAATTAGTTTTTAAATTAATTGTTTTTATAAATCAACAATTCATATATAAACAACGGCACACCAATTTTTTTAGCACGGTATGTTTTGCGTTATAAACTAAGATAAGGAATAACTAATTGCATGAAAATTAATCTTGAAAATATGTGTGTTCCCATTGACTGTACATACTTCAATTATTTTTTAGACAAATAGCTTCTAAACTATCACTAGAAATTTCTAGAAATTATTCGGATACAAGAGATTTCACAATAAATGGTACGGAAAGTCATAGTATGATAGGTCACAGAACTCACGTGAATCCTAGACTCAGATTGGACTACTAGATTTTTCATTTTATTAATTATCTTTTATAAAATTTATATAACAAACATAACAGATAGTTTAAAATCATGCCATTCTATACCGTTTATTATGGAATATTTCTACTAGATGATACGCCGAAAAAATTCAGAATGTTGTAGCGGCTACATATTGCATACGCTTCTCATTTTTGATCTATAAAGTAAACGAGTGATTTTGGTCTGTCGGCTTACATTTATTATACGAATAAAAAATAATTAATAAGATAAGAAACCTAAAAGTTAAATTCGAAATTAAAGTATGAAATTGGAATAGAAATAGCGTGAATATACATCAAGCTTCGCTCTTTTTTTCCTATTTCTGGTTACATCCCGAAAGAAATGTACCCACAACCTTGACGAAGCAATTTGATCCATTAATGGTTCTGAATGAACTGTGAATACGTCTCACCCTTCTCGAACGTGGACTTTCGCCTCGATGCTCTTCAGTACAAGAGCGGACTCTGTCTCGACTCTCTTGATGCTGAGAACGTATCAATGACTCCAGGTGGAATTGCGTCATTGAAAGGAGACAAGAGTTAAGCACTCTTGAAAGAGGGGAGGGAAGGTGATTATATAGATCAGATCATGCAATCAAAGGCGCTAGCAGTTTTCTTTGTTGCATGCGTTTAAAAGTGTAATTTATATAATTAAATGAAATTTAAGATTAGATTATTATAAACTAACTACGATTAAATGTGACGTTACATGACGTTCGAAGACAACCCCATGGCAGCAAAGTATATGTAGGATATAAGCGACTCCGTTTAGAAGTGCGTTAATCGTGCATCTTGTTGACTCGATTAATATAATCGCTGAGAATTCTGCTGAGATTCTGAGACTATTTAATTTTCCGCCCGACTTCTGCTTATAATGTGGCATTTGAAGACCAGATAGTCGAACCTTCTTTTGACATGAGAGGCTAAAGGCTTTTTTGGCAAGGAAGTTAGCTCTGGTGTTGCCTGGGATTCCGAGGTGATTGGGGATCCAAAAAGGCGGACGGTTTGGTTGGTAGAGGAGAGTTGCAGGAGGAGTTTTATTTTATAGATGGAAATGATGGAAGAGGTCATAAAGTCATGAAGGCAAGAGATGGCTTGGATAAGGCTTAGGGAGTGAAGTTAAAGATATGGTTTTCAGTTATGAATTTAAGTGCGAGTTAAATTGCGAGGGCTTTAGCTGTTGCGATTGAGGCCTGGAAGGAAATGCGGAAGAGAAGGTTCAGGTTTAGTTGGGTGGAGTGGATGCCGAGGCCGACATGTGAGTCTGCGGTGGTTTTGGTAGGTGTAGAAGCTGGTGGATGAGAAGAGAAGGGAATTGAAGGTGTTATGGAAGGATTCGAGGGGATTAGGGGAACGTTTGATTGCTCGACCGGAGTTGGTGGAAACGTCGGGGTAAAGATTTGGGATTCAAGGGAACAGGTGAAGCAGGGGAGAACGTAGTAGGAGTGGATAATTGGACGATATCTCTTGAGATGAGCGTAGATGCGAAGGACCGGGAATTCTAAAAGGTTAAGGGTGTTTCGATTTCCTAGGAGGTTGAAAAGTGATTCTAGAGATTCTAAGGTGAGGTGTATGGTGGTGCTGAAAAGTCGGAGGACAAATTTAAAGACTAGTTTTTTAGGTCAGAGGTGCAGGGGTGGTTCTTAAGATTCGGCGTAGAAGATTCGGTTAGGGGTGGAACGACGGAAGCCTCAGCAAGTTCTAAGGACTCTGCGTTGGACGACTTCGAGCTTGTTGTGGGAAAGAAGAATGAAAGAAGCATAGACGATAGAGCCGAGGATGAGTGCTTTATAAATTTGACATAGAGATTGGGGGTGACCACCCTACCGTTTATTTGGAGGGGCCAGGTGAGTTTGTAGTCGAAGGTGACTTCCAGAAGTTTAGCTTGGGGGGGGGGGGGGCGGAATTTATAGTGGTATTGCCAGAGGAGAGGGAAGCTTCGAAGGTATCTATGTATTTGCGTGTAAAGATCATCAGTTGGGTTTTTTAGGAGCAATAGAGAGGCCGAGGGAATGGAAGTATGGAGTAATACTGTCAAAGTTTTTTTGAACGATGGATAAGCAGTTTTCGAGGTCGGGAAAGGAATCTAAGAGGGTCAAATCGTCAACAAAGCAAAGATATTTGCAGTTGGCGTCGATGTGCTCTGGGATTTTGTGGGTGTAGATATTTTAACTAAGCAAAAAGGCTGCTGCAGCAACCTTGGAGCATGCCTTTGAACGCCTCTAAAGGGCTCAAATCTCAATACCGATGTTGAAGTAAACAGATGTAGAAGAGGTGATATTTTGAAAGAATTTGCAGATCTGCCATATTAGGTCAAGATCGCGAAGAATGTGGGCAAGGTGCCTGGGTCGACGCCATTAAATACTTCTTTGATGTCGAGGAGGAGGACGGTCGTGAAGGAGTTGTTTATAAAGCTGGAGTAGATGGAACATGTGAAGATGGAAAGGTTGCCCGAGCATGATTTTTGTTTGCGGAAACCGAATTAGTAGCGAGGAAGAATTTCGTATCTTTTGAGCACTAATTCAGTCTAGGGAGGATTAACCTCTCGAAGATTTTGAAGAGGGATTGAGCAAGAGATAGATATGGGACGAAACTTGCTTTGAAATTCACACCTTCTGAGGTGAACAGAAATTTCAATAGACTTCAAAATTCACACCTTTTGAGGTGAAATTTATTACTTCTTTAATTGGAGATGGTAATTCATAGTTTTTACTTGTTAAGGAAGGGTTCATCGTAGCTTGTGCATACGTTGATTCTTTGGGTGGAATCTTATTGAATTCAAACGGTTCTTTTAGTTGGGGGAATTTTCTATTGTTCAAATTAAGTCTGTTCGAGAACTTCTGGGTCTAAACATTCTGGGTCTTCTTCTTTTTTAGGGCAGTGAATTTTATCTATGTGGCCCGATTCACCAAAGTGAGCTCATATCGTTTTTGATTTGCAGTATTTTTGGACGTGTCCAAATTGGTAGCATTTATAGCACTGTCTTATTGAGGGATAGTACATCTCTACTTCAAACTTTACTTTATAAATTTTTATTTCTCTTGGCAGAGTTTGCGAGTTGAATGTGATTTGGATTGTTTGTGTGGGGATACATTTGTTTTCCGTTTTCTCTTCATCATATGTTTTTTTATAAAATCTTCTAACTTGTAGAATTTTTATATTTTCTTCCGTGATTGAATTTATTTCGCTATTTTCCTTTATTTCTGTTTCTGTTAAATCAATTGGTACTTGTTTTATGATTCCTTTTCTGGTTACTAGATTAGGTGGGATAAATGCAAAGAGGTTGTTGTTTTTTAATATTTCTGAGTCTACTAGATCGTTTGCAACTTTTTTGTTATTTGTGTAGATGACTATTTTACTTTTATTAATTGATTTGATTGTTTTTATTTCATTTTTGTATACGGGGACTGATAATTTTCCTATTTTAACTGCTGAGATAATTCGATTTTTGTATTACCTTGATTTGTTTTGATCTTTTGTAGGTTGTATGTAGACTTTGTAGGGTGGTGTGCTATTAGCGCCATATTTTAAACTTATTTTTTTGTTTTCATATTTTCATTCTTCAGCTCGCGATTTGTCAGTCATTATTGTTTTTTCATTTTTTTTAATTCTGTCTTCCTGTTTTTCATTTTGTTTGGTTATCTTCGTTTTTTCATTTTTTATTGGACTATTTAGAAATCTCTTTTTGTTAACATTGTATGGATCATCGATTATACTTTCATCTAAATCCATCAAGTTCTCATTTGGATTAATTGGTGGGTCAACGATATTCTTTAAACAGTCATCCTTATACCAAAAGGCTTGTACCAAAAGGCTGAACATTATTTTTTCCGTTCATTATTATTAGTTTATAGAGCGAAAAGACCCCTCTTTATTTCTTTCTCTGTACAGATGTTTCTTTTTTTTTTAATTTTACTTTTTTTTGAGGTTACGAATATCTGATTTTTTCCACCTTACTTTCATTTATATCTCTCTTGATTGTTATTATGTATTTTGCTTTCTTTCCGTTATGTGTTATTATTATTATGTGCTTTCTTTAGATCAATCGTATTAATAATGGCTTATTTTCCCTTTTTTCAGGATCCTCAATTATAGCAGTTTAGAGTCTAGCCAGACACCAAGATATTTTACATATTGAAAGTTATGAATTATGGTATTTTGGATTGATATTTTAAGATTAGATGTGACTTTCCTTGATTTGGAAAAGATAATTAGCTGTGTTTTTTGGGAGACAATGGATAGTCCTCTAGAGTTGAAGAAATCAATTATTTTTTCCATGTTTTCATGCAGGTTTTTTAAGGGGACCCACCACCTTTAAGACCTGAAAATTAAAAAAATCATTATTTTAAAATTTTTAACTTAATTTCTAAAAAATGAATATATTTTATGGTTGT
>JAPYZB010002497.1:0-11840 GCA_030522745.1 Eupelmus kiefferi
CGCCCCGCCTTATGTCTATTTCTCCCTCTGTTTCTCTAGTCTGTTTTCCCGGCGCTGGCTAGATGTGCGTAGATGGGTGTTTTCTTTTTTTTTTTGCTCTCGTGGCTTTTTCGATCGCTGAGTACGGATGCTCCTCTATGTCTTATCGTTGAGCTGACTTTCGTCGTCGGGACTCTTGGCACTGGATTCTAGGGGGGTTAAAGAGGTGAGAGTTCCACATGACCGCAAAGACTATGGTACCAAATCACTCAAAATAATGGGCGCGCAATTGTGGAACTTACTCTCGACCGCCATTGGACTATACCGTCATGGGATCTACCATCACTCACTAGTTTTAAACGAGCTGTGAAGTGACATGCTAGAACTCGACTAGACTAATCCATTTTGATGCGTTAGTATCATTATTTCGTCTTTCTTCATTTATTATTTTTTTCGCATGACTATGTTTTGCTTTGTTTGCCTTCTTTGACGTATTGTTTAAGTATCGTGAGGAAACCCTCCTTCTAGTTTATTTTTATAGTATTTTAAGCAGAGTTTGAATGTATTTAAGGTTTGAGTAATCGAATGAATGAGGACTAAAATAAATGCATACGAATATGGTGCAATTTTCATACTATTATCTGACCTCAAAAAATAATTTTTATCTAAACTTTCTGATCATTCGTACATAGTTTAACAGAAGATCGGATATTTTTACTCTTGTTTTATAAAGCATATAATCAATAAAATAATCTTTTCCATAAAAAAATTATAGATGTCATTTCTAGAATTGCGATCAAGCACATAAGTACTTTTTATAAAAAATTAAAAAATATTTAGTAGTTTTTGAGAAAACTTTGATTCAAGAGTAATTGAAAAAATCTATTACTTTTTTTCATCATTCGAAAAAAAAAAATCAATTTTTTATAGAAAACTATTGAAAATTTTCTTTTTCTTTGTAGAATACACTTATTTGCTCATTCTTAAGTTTAAAGTAGTCAGTTATTAGTTTTTCATGAAAACTATTATTTTATTTAGTATAACGAAAACTTAATTAAACAAGGATAGAGATATACGGCTACCTTTTCATATCGTAAAATATAAATACTGTATTACACTTGATATTTAATGGAATTTTGAATTTGTATAGCTGGATAATGTTTTAAAAAATATTTAAACCATCCTAAATTTTTAATAGAAGGGTAGGAAATGATAACTTTAAAATTGTATTATTCTGTGCATTACTCTATATTCGTACTTTGACATAAAACATATAGTAATGAAACGAATCTATTTATTTATCTATTAGACTGATACAATGTAGCCGGTGAGTCGAGCTTGAAGCATCCAAGTCGCGATTTGGGTGACCGGGAGTGTTACTTATAGAGTCGCATTAGAAACGGCTCGAGTGTAGATGTCTTCTAAAATTAGGCTTGTTATACAGTTTATATGATTTTAGATGTACTTGCTATGTTAAATTTCGTTATTTAAGTAGAGTCGGTCAGGAATGATCATTTTGAAAATGGCTTGGAAATATCTGGGTGAAGTTATAACAAGATTTACGATCAAGTATCTCTAATAATATATTTGAAAAATTATTCTTTATAATTTTACTGTGACTATATGCTTTAGGCATGTTGAAAGATTTGAGATTAATATTAATCAGAATAAAATGTTAAGAATAGTTTTTTAATAAATATCTTATTTTTTTTATCGCAAGTTTTGTTTCATAAATAATAAAATGAATTAAAATTTATTTTTTTTTTTAAATCAATTCTAGTGAAATAATATAATTAACTTGGTATGAATTTTCAATCATTAAAATTTTAAAAAACATTTCACTTGAAATATAGTCTACGTCAATAATAGAATTATTTACAGTTTTTAAAGTTTTTAATAAAAATTGTCACTCAATCACTTTTTAAGCGAATCATAAATAATTCAGCCACAATGAAGAAAAAACAAATTTACATGTCAATAAAGAAAAAAACTAAATTTCTTATTCAAGCGTCACAAAAAGCGCTTCTCCTCCAAAGCTCCTCAATCTCGGGTCACCTCCAAACCATATTTTTTGCCATTCTCCATTCTACTCCTTGTTTCTTTTTTTCTATACACACACATACAAACACATATACATGCACACACATATTCACACATGCTCACGCATATACACACATACTTCCATATACACCCTTACCCACACATGTACACGTACTCAGACACACACCCTATGGTGCTAAGCATCAATCAACGGCACACGGTCTTGTTTAAAGGTAGATCGCTCCATTCCTCGCACTTACGGCAATGAGACGGAGCACGACGGCGACGCTTAATTGCGTCCTGTAAGCCCGGCGTGATCGATTCATCCGAGCAGCTCTCCTCCCCTCCCTGCATCCCGCATTCATTGGCGGATGAGTTACGAGCCGTGAGACGTTTATGTACACACCTCTCGACACGTGGATTTTGAGCGGGCTAAATTTGAACCAGCGAAAATTCGCCGCAGGTCTTGCGCCTCTACCGGGAATCCCGAAGTGTGTCGCTCCAAGATTCCGGGAATAATGATTGATGCGGCCCGCTTGATATTTTAATGATTCCGATTCAATTAGCAGAGAGGTGGCTCTAATTAAACGGAAGGAGCATAGCCGGTAAACATATCAATTTGGCGAGAGGGGAATGGAAATGCGTGTTTATTAATATTATTTTATTAATAGTGCGGATTTTAAAATGGATGCTAAAAGCAAAAACCAAATTCTTAATCCTGTGCAAGAAAAATGCTGACTTCAAAACCACACCGTCCTTTCACTCTCTATGAATTCAACCACCAACTTCGATCCCCGTATTTTTGGCATCCGAAAACAGAATCGTTAGCGTCCACCCAATTGCACTGTCCAAAGCACCGGCACTATCTCGTAAATCGCGCAAAGACGATAAAAGCCATGCAGGCCCCCTCATTACCGCTCTATCTCTTTCTGCACAATTAATCCGGAGGAAGCCATGCATCAGCCGGCTCGAACCCAGCGGCGCGCGGAGACGGAAAAACGACGTCGACGCGGAGCCGTCGTAATAGCTTACACGTTCGACGATTCGCGTGGGCGTCAAAGGAGCCTCGAGCTCGATCATTTTGGCTTAATTAACTATCCCAGCTGCGCGGACTCGGCAACGAGGCGCGGCGAGTGTCGAAATGACACCGCGCGACATGTGTATAAGAAACAGACGTTCGCCGGCGGTTGGACTGAATTGAACTAAATTATATAGAGCTCGGGAGCTGGGTTACAGTGTAGGTAATAATTAATAAGCGCTGCCCGCGTGTGTATAGCAGCGGCTGATTTACGCTCGATTTTCGTTTGTTTAATCTTATAATTACGTCGCGGGGTGACCTGGATGTCGCTTTGTCTAGGCGGCAGAGAATCTTCGCAATTAAGCCGTTCATTTGTCCCGCGCGGTTTTAATAAACCGATTAATTTATTCTGAATGCAAAGAATAATAATGACGATAAGGGGCAGTTAAAACAGTCTGGCCGCTGGTAGCGTGAAATCGTGAAATAGCTGCGAGCTGGGATATAGAGGCGGGATCAGATACAAAGCAGCAAAGGGCGAAACGGGGGAGGGTAGATTCAGTTAATCGGATAAAGTCTGCGGCCTACGGTTGAGCAATAGGTATTCTATCGTCTGTCTTTATACGTCTGTTTCCACTGCGACGGACTATAGATGTGTTATAGATATTTTTTTTCTTAGTATCTCGCGTTTGTTTATGTGTTATTATAATAAGAATAAAATGTTTGCATTATTTTAAAAAATTTATTAACTTATACTAAAAAGATATTTGATTTTTGATGAATGATTATGTGTATTTCTATAGCATTCTGAAAGCAAAAAAATTATCTTAGCTTAAATATTTTAAGAAGTGTCTGATAATGGCACTTATTCGTCGCAATCAATAATCATGAGATATAGCGGGAGAAAATTGAAAGAAAAGACCATTTCCAGATTGCGGGAAGCGGAGGGCTTTCTCCAGTGAGATAACTGTCGACCACATGTTGCTCGCGGAACTCTGAAAACAATCCTAAACTTGATCTAAGAAGTTATCTTCCATTCAGTCTATTCAAGCGACATTACCTCTTACGACTACAGTGTACTTCTGCTCAAGGAGATGTAACTTATTACCAAACTCTTCTCGAGCATAATTCAAAATATTAATTTATTGCATTACATTTACATTTTCAAAACAAAATTTTATTTTTGGACGTTAATCACAACAAGTAAAGCAAAACGAATCTTAAAAATACTGCACTGACTATAATAATTAAAATCAACCACTCATGACCTCAACTCCACTAATTTCCATCACTACCAACAATTCCCCATCCTCCCCAACTTTCCTCTAATTTTTGCCATCCCAGCAGCCCTCACCCCGTCTTACTTTACCCAGCTCACCTTATTCCCTCCATCTCGAATTTGACTTTCAAATGTCAGCCAGCACCTCCAGCCGGCCGTTATAACCCAGCGGCGCTCAATTTCGGCCAAAGTAATCCTCCCCCCCTCACTCGCACACTAATCCGCTCTCTTCCTCAGTCGCAGCCTCAGCCAGTCCCGCAAGAAGCCGTCGCCAACAATAAGTCGCTTCCCAGCTTCCAGTCCAGTCCGCCATTGAAATTCGACTGCGCGCACGTGAAAAGTAGCCGTGTACCCAGCGCGATAACGACGCGCGGAGCCAGCCCGATTGTTCGCGCTCCCACAGTGTGTTCATTCGCGCAGCGAGATCCGAGGGAGCAGATATTTCGCATGCGGGATTAGCGAGCGCGCGTGTTTGCTTTAACGCAGTGCCGCGGAGCTCTATGGGTTTGGCGGGAAAAATTAACAGGCCGAGTGGCTGTTTGAATTTTGGCTGGGAGCTCGAGCGCGGCTTGTTTGATTATGTAGTGGAGATAAAGGGAGCGCGCTCGTTGGTCTATAATTTATAGCAATGTTTGCTGAATAATTGAGCGAGATGGACTCTTTTGGCAGGGTTGGTAGTGGTGGATTGGGAAGGGAATTTTCTGCGGTGATTGGTTTGTTTTTGTAGGTCGGTTACGAGTTGTCCGGTTAAAATTCGTGTTTTTGCTTTTTTTAAAAATTTTTCCTTGAGCATTTTCGAGTATATACCAGAAAGAGCTTATTTCGCGCTTAAAAAAGGACTTGGTAATCTTCAACCGGTATAGGCTTTTCCACGATTGGAACTAATAACGTTACCTCCCCATGATTTTTTCACGCGCGGCTACCGATAAACCAAATTGCTCTCTTTCGCATTTTTTTTACACGCCGATAAACGGCTCAGCCATCATAAACCTGTTTCCAGCAGAAAAAAAAACGTTTGCGATACCAAAGCAGGTAAAGGGATTAGCGCTCTTTCTCTCTCTCTCCCCGCGCTTTTTAAAAACTCGGCGGCGAAAAAAATCGAAACGCGAAAAATATCGCTCGGAAAGCACAGGAAGTATAAAAACTAGCAGCCGGCGCGAACGAAATCTCCGGCCAATAAAAATCTCTCGAACAAAGTGCGCAGACTCTCGTTTTTTTTTGTTTTTTTTTCCCACCCCATCCAGCTCCGCGCTTCAATCGCAGAGGTGTTTGCAGGCCCGTATCGGCTCGCAAATCGTCGCGTATAACGTATTTGAAAATTAATTTTGCGCGCGCTCTCCACGGCATATGTAGCGCCGGGGTATAGAGTCGCTCGCGCGAGCTCGGATTGGACTGTCAATATTTCTCGTGCAAACTTGCCTTGACAGCGATATTTTTCTTCGTCTCTTTCGCGGACTCGCTTTTTTCGAGTTCGACGGGGGCTGGTGGGTAGCGAAAATCAGGTTATACAAATATCCAGCTTAATTATGACGGTCGCGTCGCGCAAGCTCGAGTCTCATCCTT
Source organism: Eupelmus kiefferi (assembly GCA_030522745.1). Classification (NCBI taxonomy): domain Eukaryota; kingdom Metazoa; phylum Arthropoda; class Insecta; order Hymenoptera; family Eupelmidae; genus Eupelmus; species Eupelmus kiefferi. Next base: position 5,877 of record JAPYZB010002497.1, read on the forward strand.
TTTATTTGCACCTCGAGGGGGGAAAAAAAAAGGTGAGCCCGTCTCTCTTTCGTAAGACTGTTTGCGCGTCGAGTTAAAAAGAGGAGTGTGGATTTTTCTGCGCGCGAGCGCTGCTCTTTTCCTCGTTCGAAGCGGTCGGGGCTTTTTCTTATTTTGCTTTCTTTTTTTCGAGCGCGCGGCGCAGCTTCCAATGTTTTAATTGCTAGGGGTGTAGCTTTTCTCAATTTAAGAATAATTTTGCCCGGGCCGAAAGTTTCGAGAGGATCGAGGATCTTGATGATTAATGCCGGAATTTACCTTTTTCAGTAATGGCACAGGCAAATGTTTATTTTCATCTTTGAGCGTTTGGAAAATTTATGCCGAGTGAAATAGCACACAGAGTTATTTATTTTATTTATTTTGACGAATGGATCAGGAATTGAGTAAGTTATTTATTCGAGTGAATTGAGCTTTTGTCTTTTATAAATATTGAATTATTACTTTAGCTGTACAGCTTAAGCTTTAATCAAACATTTATTATTAACGCATGACTTGAATACATATTTTCGCTCGTATTTTATTAATCATACAAATAGATTCAAATAAACACTAATATATGTATGAAAAGCAGTGGAAAATTTCTTATTACTTAGTAATCTATGACATCTATTCAAACGCATCAGTTCAATTAAATAATATAATCGCCAATTTTGAAATGTTAATGGCGTTCAATCAAAGTTATCATTTTCCAATTAACTTGAAATAATTAAAGCTTTATGATATTCCAAATTACAATAATAATTCCGGGTCAAACGCAGGCTAATTAAAAATCAATCGTTAATTATCACTAATTAACATTCCAGCCCGGAACTTCGATCAGCTCTTTTTGATCCAGACTTTTCGAAATTTCCTCCCAAGACTTTCCCAGCAGCGATAAAAAAAAATCCCTGTACACCGGTGTCTGGTTAAAGAAGCAAGCTCCTGGAGCTTGCTGCTAAAGTTTTTCCCGAGGCATTCCCGAGTCTCCTCTCACTCGGCATCATTCGCTGGAACTTGGCGATTTTCGAAGTTAATAAATCTCCTCTTACTTTTACCGTCTCTCGGACTCGCGCGCCCCGGCACCGAGACGAGATGGAGTGGCAAACTTTTTTTTACGCCTCGCGCGCGAGAAACATTTTCGAGACACTCCGAAAAACTTTTTCCAGCCACCCACGCCCACTGCTACTTGCCGGCATCGCAGCCCTCCCCCACTTTGCTCCTCGTGTATACACGCCGTTGTACAGGGCGGCCGGCAAAAAAGTTTAGGCTCCCGCGGCGGCGACACTGGCCCGCTGGCTGAGACAACGACGAGGGTTTGCAAGGAGAGGGGAAAACACTTAAGGAAATTCTTGAATGAGACGGGAGAAAACGGGTTCATTTGCCGTGGAATTCTTTCGAGGGGCGCGGATTAAAGTCCCTTTTTCTTTTTTTTTTCTTTCTTTTTGTTGAGCTTGGTATTTTTTGAGGTTTGAAAATTTAATTAAAAGAAGGTGGCATTGGAGAGGGTTGTTTCTTCGTGGAGAAGATCGAATGTGTTCTGCTTGCTGAAATACATTATTTGTGATTTCATAGTGAAAAGATTTGTTTGGTAGATTGAAGTTTATTTTATATTATTGTTTTGTGAATATATTAACATTTATTGATTTTTATTTATTCTTTTTTTATCAGATTAAAACTGTCAATCACAACAACACTTAAATTACTGTTGCTGTATGAAAGAAGTTTCCAGATAAGTTTTTAAATAAAGACTGACTACTTTTACTTAAAATATAATACATTTGGTCTATATTTGCTCAACATATCGATTTTAAGGGGATGCGGAACTCTTATGAAAACTGCAGGATTCTTTTACTTTATTTTCAATTTTTTAAAAACACCTCATCCTCGCGGTACTCCTCCATTGAAACAAAAACTTGAGTCACAAATTTTCTAAAAATTAACTAAATCCAAAAAAATAATTTCCCAAATTGTAGATAACAAAAAGGCAAAAACAAGCAATATTAAAACATCAAATAAATCTCTAATCCCTCAATACGCATCGCGCAGTCACCAAGACCAAAACCTCCACCCCCAAGAAAAAAATCCCATCAAACTGAATAAATCATCGCTTCTTGAAATCATGATAGATTCGGCAAGCGTGCGCGGGGCACTCGTGAAATTGTCTCGTCGGCGCTCTGCCTCGAACGCGAATGACTTTTTAATAGTTAAGAACAACGTCGGGCGCGCTTATTTCGCGCGAACCTATAAAAATCCTTTACGAGCGGGACGCAGACACGCGGCCTATACGTGGCTGGCGCGTTTTAACATTGATACAAGGAAAAATGTGCCCTGCATGCGGAAGCGCACCGAAACTGCGCCGACGCGTGCGTCGTGCGACTGGAATACGATTGGATTGCCAAGGATATGGTGTATTGTGCGCTTGTGATTTGAAACGCGCGGGGGATGGATTATTTTCGGATAGAGTTTATGTGGATTTTCTCGGTCTGATGTTTTTTAGGGGGTAAATTGTCGGTAAATTGTCAGGATGTTTTGAATTTTTTATATAATTTATTCGTTGTTTTATTTGGTGAATTCCTTTGATTTAAAATATCGGATAATGAAATCAGTTGAATTCATTAAGTTTTAAAAGTAACTTTCATATATATTTAAGCTCATTAATTTTTTTAGATTTATTAAATAATTGATGATTAAATTATTTATTGTTAAAATTATTGTACAAATTATAAATCATTTCATAATAAATAATTAAAACTTTAATTATAAAAATAAAATTTTTCCTTATTATTCTAAATTTTCTAAAGTAATAATAATAAAACAAAATAATAATAATAAATAATAACTATTATAATTAATATGCAGGTACTTGTAAATATTTTATCATAAATATTTAGAGAAGATTTATCTATAAGTTCCAAAAATGTACTCAATCAGTTATCTTGGAACGCTAAAAATAGATAGTTTGCATACATCTGGACTTAACAGACTGTAATGTAAAAATTTGTTTAAAATGAAATTAAGATAATTTTCACATACTTCAGTAAACCCTTGAAGTACTTGAGTTTTTCTTGAAAAAACAAGGTTTTAGAAGTTTTTAAAACAAAAGAAAACTCTTAAACTGAACTCAAACCAATAAAACTTGTTTTAGTACTTGTATTGTTATACATCATTTTCGAATTTATTGAAGTATTAAACAATAGTTTTACAAAATAACTCATAAATAAAATGAAGAAAAAAAGGGTATTGTTCACTAGAAATTCAAGCCTTCTTTAGTTTAGTCTTTACAAAATTATGTTTTACACACATAATAAGAAATACAAAATATTGTGAATGCAATCATATATGAATAAATTTTAAACACATTTTACGTCTAGTATGAAAAAAGTGATAGATTTACTTGAAACTACATCCTCCAGAGCCGTATCACTTACAAGAAAGAAACAATAAATTCCTCGTGAATTATGCAATTCGATATTTATAACTTTCCAATACTAAATGTTAGCAGCAAAGAAGTAAATCAATACTTAATGAGTAGCTATAAATAAAAGTTTTAGAGCCAATGAAGCAAAATCACATTTATTGCCGCCACTTGTCCTCAAGGCATTATTATACAAGCGACTATAAAACCTCGCTCATTCCATTTGTTACACGGCACACCGGCATTAAAAGCTCGTAATCCACATCCCGTAATCGAGCCTAATTACACACACATTTAATCGAGACAAACATCCTTCTCGCGATTTCACCTCCAAAGTCCGAACTGGCCAAAATCACGCCTCATTGGACAGCTGCACTTAGACAACTGCCGACTGTTAGATAAGCGGGAAAAATATCCGCGGAAAGGAAAAATAGGAGGGACGAAGACAGAAGAGAGGCGGCGGCGTCAGACTGATCGCGATTGCCATGCATATAAATATGACTTTTTACGATCGCGCCGCGAGAGCACGAGAAGTAGCTGCCGTGGCGGCCGCAAACGAGTCGTAAAAATGCAATTTATCCGCGCGAGCTGATTAGGCGATTTCGCGAGCGAGCGAGCCGGAGAGCGAGAGTTTAAAAATAAAAGCGAGTCGCGCAAATCTCGGGACGGCGGCGTGGTTTGGAAAGTCGCGGTAGCAAATTGTTGGATGGGGTTTGAGAAATCGTTGGAGTTGGGTTATTGAGGCGTTAATGGGCATTTGTAATTTTTTAGAGACTGGCGGGTATTATCGGTTTTTTTCTAATCAATATTTTTGCTGTACTACATAATCTTTTTTGTTTAAAAAAACTAATAAGTAGTTGTTCTTTCAAGATTAGCAGACGAGCATAAACAAATGTTTTCTATATTTTTTTTTAGATAACTTTAATCTTCTGAAAACGATGTTCTGAAAACTATGAAAAAAATTGATCTATTCTAGTTTTTAAAAGAAATCTAAACGGGACAGCTATTAGTTTTTCATACAAATGATTATTTTATTCGATATAGCAAAAATTTTATTTAGACGTTCGGCCCCCTCTTAAATTACATTCATAATTTCGTTCCTTTTATTCCTGCATCATATTCCCATATCCTTATGACTATTTCACCTTCCATTCATTACTCCTGTTTGTAATTAATCTTACCACTCCGTTACCTCCGCAGCACAGCAGACATAAAAATTCAAAACTGGATAAAAAGCAACGCCTCGGCGCAGTTTCAAAGCAAATCCCATTAAAACTACACGAAAGCCATTCACGCAGCTCCAACTGCATTTTCCCGCTGCCCCACGCCTGCGATGAAAATCAAATTCGCGGTGTATCCGCCGGCACTTCTGTTTTTTTTACATCGCACTTCCGACAGCGGAGTTTCCGCTTTGCCCTCGACTCCAGCAGGCCGAGGGCATAAAGCCAGCGCACAGTCCCGTTATAATATATTGGATCTGCTTACCGCTCGGCCTTATCGCTTTTTCGCGTCGTCACGCGCACGCGCGCGCGAACCCACCCCCACACGCTCGCACTCTCGTCGGCTATATGCGCGTTTTGTCGCGTCGAGAGAGAGCCGATAGATGAAAAAGTAGCACTAAACGAAACGTCGTTATGTGCGAGGCGTGTGAAGGGATTTTGCGGTGACATAATTTTTCTACTTTACTTTATAACGCCGCTTTTATTAATGCCATTTTTCATGCCGGGGAGTTCTCCTTTTTTTTGCCGCGCTTTTTTTTACTGCGATTACTTTGAGCTGTTTGGCGGGACGAGGGTGTTGTAAAGGGGATGTAATGGTGTGTTTGTTTGTAGGAGGATGACTTATTTTTGGTTTATTTCGGAGTTGAGTTGCTGATGGTTTGATTTATTTCGTTGGATTGAAAGGATATTGTGTAGTTGTGTGATTTATGTTTTGGATTTTACACTGATTATTTTCGAATAAAAAGCCATTATGAAAATCATGATGATAGAATATACTTGTTCCACGATTTATGGGCTATTGTTTTGTAGGAAAATGATTTATATGCTGTAAAAGCAATTCGCTGGTTTATATTAATTGGAAGCATTCGGATAAACATATTCATGAAATTCAAAAGTTCGTTTATTCGATCATAATAATAAAATAGATATTTCGTTTTAATCACTTCTTCAGTTTTCAATTATGACCAAGCATTAAAATAATAATTGAAGTTTCAATCCGAGATTTTACATTGTAAAAACGGCAATTAAAGTTTATTATAAAAGCTTCATTATTTTATTTTCGAATTACAAGATTAGATACCTATCAATCTGAAAGAACGAACTAATCAAAGACAAAAAAATAATATGTACAAACCACAGGCACCTCCAGGAAAGCCTTTAGCTTCAAAGAAAAACACTCAAAGCATAATTAAACCTCCAAAGCTTTTATCAACAACGACTTAATCACAAACAATCCCCTTTCCCAGAATATCTGAAATCACAGATCTCTCACAGCAGGCATAAAATTCCCCCGCAGCCCGGAACCTACAC
>JAPYZB010002498.1:0-11839 GCA_030522745.1 Eupelmus kiefferi
TTACTACAAACATGTCACTACAAAAATTACATCATCTTAGATCATTTATCTTCTAAACAAGTCGTATCATTCAACGAAAAACATGAGAAGACTGACAGAATACACAAACACATTCATAAAAGATTTATGAATGAAGTTCTTCATTTATATTGCTTGATTTTATCTTCAATTAAATGTTCTGCGTGGCGCTATTCGTTGCTAATTCTTAATTAAAATTTCTTTTTCCAATTTTAATTTATGATACAAAATATTTTTCTTGATAACTTCAATTATTTAGTTGAAATTATACAGATTTAATTATCATTAATTTTGACATAGTTAAAAAAAATCAAATTAAAAAATGCATCTTTTTAGCCAATAAGATAAGGAATAAAAAGTCAACAAGTAAATAAATATAAATAATAAAAATGTTTAACATTATCGTCTATTGAATAAAATAAATAATAGTTTCTTTTTGGTCACCCAGTATGTTTTGTAGATTTTTTTAGACCTGCAGGTTAGTCCTGTTCTTTTTTTTCGCTTTGTTCTTTATAGTCTGCCTCTCTTTCTTTTTTTTCTTATCCTTTTTCTCCTTTTCTTATCTTTATTCTTATTTCTTTCAGTTTCTCTGCTTCTTTTTATGCTCGGCTTGCTTGAGTACTCTTAGATTGCCTCTGGTTCATTCAACGGGAAATTTCTCGAACGGAGCGATTACCAGCTTCGCTGGTTTAGTGTGCATGCTGTTTGAATACAATGCACAGCTGTGAAATCTAAAAGATTTTGAAGGTTAAGATACTGAGTATTTCAAAGTTAAATTAGAAAAGTATAAAAATGCTACTTTACCGACCGAGTCTAATTATGTGTAAAGTAAATTTTTTTGGATTTCGAGATTCATAAATTATTTTAATTTTACTAATTTATTAGATGCATTATCTTTTTAAAAACGTAACATAGAGATGCAAGATGGAAAAAATTATTATGATTTATGGTAAAATTTACTGAAAATATACTAATATATATTATCGGTATATTAATTATATTCTGTTTTAAAATTTTAAAAGATTATACAAGTATTTAATAGACTATTTTTTTCTTTGCAAATAATGAAATATTACAGAAAATTAATTTAAACACAAAAATAAATAAATCAAAAAGTAAGTTGTAAAATATTAATAGTTTATTTTGTAAGAAAAGATTAATGAAGCAAATTATTTCCGAATGAGAATTTACTTCCTAGGCGAACCGTGAATTTATTGATATTTTAGTACGTAAATAACTAATAAAATTTGTCAAAAAAATGAAAAAAACGGTAAATAAAGAAATATTTAAAAAATTATGTTTTTACTTTGAAGAAAAAGAAAAAGAAATCGAAGAGCTACTCACTTTATTGTTTAAATTTGCGAAAATAAAGCTCATTTTTTTTAATACGAGAATAATATACCACTTTGTACCTGCTTTTTAGTAATATAAAGTGCCTATTATAGTGGAATTATGAATAAAATGATTTTTTAAAACACTATATGTGCGAAAGTTGATGTTTTATGTCTGTTGAGCGTATGTGAAATACAATCATTCACGCACTAGTGCGAGAATGTGGCATTTCGCAATGCTTAACGGACATAAGACATCGACTTTCTCACACCTTGTTTCAAAAAATAGTATTCAAAATGTATTATAGTAATATATGTATAACTTGTAAATGTAATTTTATTATAAAAATTGTTATCATATGTTAAGTTTGGAAACAGTAAATTTTATTTACAATTTTAATGTGTTTTAGATTTTACATCTAATTTATAACTTTAGAGATCGCGATTCTTATTGCGAGAATACAAATTAGTGCACATTTAAAAATTTCGATATTTTCGATAGAAATTAAAGAAAATATATATATTTCGTGAAATTTATCCTACTTATTTGTGCTTCAGTGTAAATTGTCTCTGATTTTTAGAAGCAATACAACTAAATGTTAAGAATTTAGGTTCTGCATTATAATTATATAATAAAGGTAGATCAATAATTAAAATGCGAATGATTACAAAAAAGTTCTCAAAAATGTTTCAAGCCTGTTTTCTCAAAAAAAAGATGTTTACAAAATACACAGCAACCACTTTCATTACGTTTAGCACATTTGTCTCTTAATGTCAAAGGCACCAAATAAATAAATAAAATTAAGAAGGTTACATTTTAAAACTCGCATATAAAATTTAATTAGCGAAAGTGCAAGGTGACTATCAACGCCGACAGTGACACGACACAAATACTGTAAAGCCGGGCGAAGCTAATAGATGAAATGCAGATCACGTTGCCGGTTATATTTCTTCACCAAGTCCATTCTGTTCTGTCATTTTAGCAGTGCGCGAGTGCACGTGCACTCAGAGGCGTACGCAAGCGGTACACGCCTTTTATAAAGTTTTTTTTTATACATGTACATATAGGTACAGGGTACGTAATTGAGTTATAAAAGATTCTTTGACAATGAAATAATGAGGTTTGTACAATAAAATTAATAAACTTAAATATAGTGTTATATCACTTTTTGCATTCAATAAATTATGATTGAAATCGTAATAAAAAATCAGCATTCGTTAAAAACTACGTATTAAATCTTGTTTTCTAAAGCATTTTTTATAACTTAAAAACATGTGATGATATTTTATTTATATTGGCTAGTTTTAAGCAAATTTGAACTAGTGGTTGCTTGTAAGATTACCGAGTAGATAAATTAGATTTATTTTATGATAATTGTAAAAGAAAATTAAATATTTGATCAATGATGTTTAACTCGATTTATGTTGTAATCATATTTTAATAATCAAACCCTGGTAAAAACGTTCCCCATTTTTTGGCCAGCGAATAGCCAACTGTGAAGAATTAGACATCCACTAGCCTAGTTTTAAACACTTGGCCAATTTTATTGGGGAAATTTTTACCAGGAAAGAACGAAAAAAAATAAAATAACTTAACACTTTTTTAACGTTAAAACCAATCAATATACAATTAATAATCAATCTTTTAATCCAAAAGGTATTTTATTAAAATCCTGTAAATGAGCAATCAACGCTCATTCTTTACCACACTATATACCAACACTTCTACCTCGAAAAATCCCGCAAAAATTCCTCGCCCCCTTACCAAACAAGCAGTCTAAAAATCCTTATCTCCGATCGGCGCGCCCGCGCGACAACAGCTCGGCGACTTTCGCATACCCGCGACCTAGCCCAACCTAATCTCCACCTCGACAAAACTCAACTCTCATGTGTGTACTAACGTTTGTCCGTCCAGCATCTACCTCACGCGTGTGCCTCTAACACACGGCCTCTCATTATCGCTGCCTTCCTAAGCGCGCGGGCAAAAAGATAAAGTCGCCGCGCACGACAGCTCCAAGAGAAAAAAAACGACTGACAAAAGACGCAAAGAGAGAGAGAGGGCCGGCAAGACTCTTAGCCCGTTGTGCTCGTGCACGTGTTTGCATAATTTGTGCGCGAACTCGGTATACTGGCGCGACGATGACGTGTTCCGCGAAACGCGGATTCGAGCGGAAAGTGTTTTGCTGGCCCCGCACTCTCTGTGTGGGTACTTATCGTCGCGCGAGAGGCGCTCGAGGAAAAAAAGCTCGGAGAAAAAGAAACGAGCCGGCCGCACGGAAAGCAGATTTACGAGCCTCCGGCACGAAGAGACGCGAAAACACGACTGCTCACGCGATATATACTGGCGAGAGAGTGTGGTTATATAGCTTTTTGACACTTTAAGGCTTTGGGAGAGATTCGGTGCCGCGTGTGTGTATCGGTTGACGCTCGAGTCTTTGAGATTCTTGAGGTTGCTGATGCTTTGGTTTAAATGAAACGGATCGTTCGCAACGTAATCGGATTATGCATGAGCTGGAGCGGGTTTATTGTGTGTTTTTCCGTTAATCCGAGAGAATTGAAATGTCTCGTCGTCGGTTGTGGCTTTTTTTTATTTTTTTTTCTCGTTGTAAATTGTGTAGAATTTATAGAGGATATTGCGTAACTTTGAGCTGTGACTTTAGTATAATTCTTGTTTTATTATGCAGAGTTCCAGAGTATGAAATTAAATTTTATCATGAGAAATTTTTATTTATTTATGATAGAATCGATTTACTATAAATTAGTCACTAATAATAGATTTATTGTGTCATCTGTGTACTTACTCCGATAGCTGGTTTTATTAAAATTAATTAGCTCAATTAATTCTAATTTTAATCGGTCACAATATCGTAATATCAGCATTATATACAAAGATATTTAAACTTCATCTGTAAGTAGTTTAAATTTAGTTTGAACGATTTAAAGTAAAATGATTTAAAAAAGATTTAAATCAGATTTCTACAAGTCAAAGCTTTCAGATAGTTAAAAATTTATATTTAAGGAACCATATATTGTTTTTGTTTATAAAGGCAGTTTAATATAATTTTACCCAATATTCCATATAAAGTGCACAAATTTCACATTAATATATTTGCGTGATTTTCGCAAATTGATTGTATAGAGCTAAAATTACATAATAATTATATTATTTGTAGTATAGTATCCCACAATAATTTTCAAAAACCATTCTACAGAAATTCATATCCCATCGCATATTACACCACGCGCAGAGCAGCCAGGGCCGATTCAATTCAAGTTCAAAATTTTACGACTCGCCTCAATTACCAACTCGCTCACGCCCCTTCCGCGATCAAACCACCGCTTCGTTCACGCTTACCCACACACGCCGCAAAAGAGCAACGTAATACAACAATAAAGACGAGCCAAGCATTGTCCCACAAAACGTCATCGTCGGGTCAATTTCGCTTACGCCTACATCGAGACGTGAAAAAACGCGATAATGCGTCACGCGTCTGGGAATTCGCGGGCACGAGCATAATGTACGTGTAGGTCGTCGTCTTTGTCAGCGAGGACTTTGCCTTGAACGTCAAACCTGGCCCTTTCACTCGTCGCCGTCGCCGTCGACTTGACCCACTGGCTCTGCAGCGCCAGCTCGTTTCTCTTTTCTCGTCGCGCTTTGTTTTCTCGCTGTCGTGTCTATAGGCGCAACTTGCCTGCTACGAATTCGCCGAGTGATTCGCGAGTTGTCTGAGCGAAACTATATTGTTGCTGCTTTTATTGGGATTTGTTTGGACATTTTTTGAGAGAGGCAGGGTTCGGTTGATTTATAAGTGTGATTGTTTGTTTGCGAGTGTTGTGGGATTTTTGATGATTGATTGGTTGAGTTTGAAAGGGTTGTTGAGGAACGTTATTGGTTTAATGGAAGTATTAATATTATTAAGAGGGGATTTATCTTTATTTTTTTTATTATATGTAGGGCATAGTTGTTTTCAATTTAATAATTGAATTTTGATTAACATCTTTTTTTGTGGATCATTAATGTGGAAGAGCGACAAAAATATACAGTTTTTATTGGCAAATGGAGAATATTACAGGAAAATTTAATAATAATGACTTTTAGAAGTATCGCATTTTCTTAAATCATATTGATTAATAATGATATATACTAAATAATAACAATAAATCTGTTTTGATTTTTATAGCATTGAGTAAAGTGCTCAGAAAAAGATGATCTTACAATATTAAAATCAACAAATAATAAGTCTCATTTTGTAAATGTCTTCAACATTAATTTAAACAATAGATAAGAACTTTGTCTTTGTGTGTCAGGTCGTAAAAATTTGAAAATATATATCAACAATTAATTATTAGCAATAATGCTAAGGCTAATAAAACTAGGAACGTTTTTTGTACTGCTTCCCCTTAAAAGCAGGCATAATATGGAATATAATTTTCTTCAAATTTTTATTGTGGAAATACTGTTATGTTATTTTCTACAAGTGCGTATTTTTGCAAATAAAGAAATAGCGTAATTTATTTTTTATGTACAATATATATGCATTAATTTGTATATATGTGTATCTAAGCATTTTCATGCCAATTATATATGGACAATTCTACATTGAGCAGTTTCATAATTTCCAAAATAAATCAAATCTTCCCTGATAGAAAATTAATGAGAGGTTCTAGGCGGTTCACTAATAGCTGGACAGAATTGGTAGCTAATTATATGGTAGAAGATATACCTGCAAGTAACAAATTCCGTCAGCATACAGCTGTTTATGGAATTTAGATGTTATGCAGCTGAGCTTAAAAGTGTATCAGAAGCGGTCGCTCAGTGCTTTTACAAGTAGACAAGGCCGTAAGTCGACACACGGTCCCTCCCAGTTGTACAGTGGTGATGTATTTAGGTCGAAATACAGAAATTTCATGACAAACGGTCTTTTTTATCTAAAATAAATCGACTTCAGTTGAACAAAAAAAATATTTAAAAAAAAACGTAATTCTTTACAAATTTTTGATTAGATAAATCAGATGCAGTTTTTTTAACGAATCGATTAATATTAAAAACTCATTTTCGTCAAAAATTTTGACATAAATGTCTTTCACTTGTAGGGCAGAATACCACGAAAACTTTAAAATCATGTCAAAGTCTTGAGTTTGAGGTTAAGGTAGAGTAAATAATTATGAATTGACATTTTAAAAAGCGCGCAGGGGATTACCATGCTTGATCAGCAGTCAAAACTAACCTATAAGTGTGAAGCACGAGGTGCTTAGAATAATCATTATTTTTAAAACTATCTGGATATTCTTATGATTAAAAATACATCAGAATATTTCTTGGAATAGATTGTTATAAAAGAAGGATATGTAAATGAATTAAATACTTTAGTAAACATATAACTTTGGTGGCTCATTATTACACTGTGTAAAGTTGGCTGAATATACCGTTCAATAATAAGCTACTTAGGTCACGGAAAACTGTGACCTAAGTATGGATTTAGGGCACAGTGTGCTATAATAGTACATTTCGATACGGATGTGGAAGGTGGTTATTTGCCTCGTAAGACGTTTTTCGCCCGAGTGAAGCGAGGGTGCAAAGTCGAACGAGGCAAAAATCACCTTACCCACCAGTATCGAACCGTATTTTATGCCATGAGAGCCGAAAAATCATCTTAAAGTTAGAATTTTGAGGTTAGAGTGGCATAAATCACCTTAAGCACCAGTATCGAACTGTATTTTATGCCATGAGAGCCGAAAAATCATCTTAAAGTTAGGATTTTGAGGTTAAAGTGGCATAAATTAATTTATAAGGTAAAAAAAGATTATCAATATTGGTGATACTTTCAAATATAAGCTCTCTAAATATGCATAGAAAAACTATGTGAATTTTTTACATAAATATTTTATTTGAAATTATTTTAAACTATCTATTTACTTCACTATATTTTTTACGTAAGAAATTATTCTACAAATCCTATTTCAAATGCTTTTAAAAATTATATATTTTAAAATAAATTTATATTAATGAAATGTCATTGATTAAACAACTGCGTAGTACTAAGGCTATAAAAGTTTTCTATAGTTAAATATTGTGAGAATTTTATATTATTATAATGACTGGTTTTTCATAACAATAAGATTTTAAATTTCAAAAATAATGGCATCTCATTTAGTTCCACTCGATTGACCTTGGTATAATTATCTCTGAATTGACTTATATTAACATAATGTAGTCTTCGAATTGGTAATTTCGGCTAAAGTGTGGTTTTTAAAAGTGTCATAAAATGAGAGACCATAGTGAAACTATATAATTTAAACTTTCACAATTTTCAGTAAACAAATTTTGTAAATCCTATTTCGCATCTGATTAATTTTGTAATCTATATTTTTAAAGGATAAATAAAAAATAATGATTTTTTTGTTGGAAATAAAATAATAGTTATTCATCATCGTATATCATTAAACTTCTATTAATGTACATCGTAATAATAGAAAAATAATACTTATGCAATAGTTTATTTAAAATAAATTTTACTATACAATATACTTATTTTTATATTCTGCGATGGTGTATTATATTTTTAGTAAACTATAACAATATATAATAGACCGATTTTTTTGAATTTTAAATTAATTTTTAAACAGAAGTGTCATTAGAACTATTATTTAGTATTTCATACGTTAATACAATGTATAACCTTTTTGAATAATGAAAACTGACCAACAAATTAGTCACTTGACTAAATATATTTTTACATTTATCTTACTCACAAATTCTATTAAAAATCAAACGGTAATACATCACCATCTTCAATACAGAATAAAAAATCGCACGTACAAATCCATAAAACCAGCCATCTTCAAACCCATCTTAAATAATTTTCGCAAATTCTTACCATCCCCTCGCAAAAATCCCTACAATCCACGGAAAAGCAAAACCATACCACCTCGTCCCTCAACGCCTCCTTACCTTTTGTACCTACAAGTGCGCGCGTGCTGCCATTGCGCATTCACGGGATAACATCTGCTTTGATGCGGACAATGCGCGTGCGGGCCCCGAAATGCGTTCCGCCACGGGGACCTTTATTGCGTCTCAAAGCTTTCTTTCCCCCCTCTTATACGCTCTTACTTGGTCACCCCATCAAGAATTTTAAAGACGGCGCGCGCGTGTGCGCCAAACATCTGTCCGAGTTTTTTTCTTCTTTGCTTGCGGACGATAACAAGCGCGTGCACGCGCGTGTCCTGGACGATCGAGCGGGGAAGGGCTGGGGAGGAGGGGAGGGTTTAATGACGGATTACACGGTCAATAAATTTTTGGATTAATATTTTTTCGATGGCGCGCGAAATTTGGGCTGTCATAATAATGTTGCTGGGAGTTAAACGTGTTTGTCTTGGGCGATTAAGAATGTTGGGCGGGAGTTTGATATTAATTGTAATCGTTAATTTTCTGATTAAAATGCGGTTAATTTTTTTAAATTTTGTGTACATGGATGTTATTAATTGATTAAAAACAGGAGTGATGATAAAATTATACCTGTACTGTATATCTTAACAATATTATACACAAGATCATCAGTAATAAAGTCATTATTTTATGTACGTGAAAAAAAATATCCAACTTTTTTACCTTTTCATTTAAACGAAATAAATTATCTTTGCATGCACCCTAGATAGATAATAAGATTGACAATACATGTAGATAACAAGTTGTACGACACGATTTATGCCCACTTTTCGTCGATATCATTAAAATTAATTCAACTCTTATGAATCATGGAGGAGTTCTCCGAAGGCAAATATGGAAAGAATGGAAATTTGAAAGTTTAATTTCTACATATTCAAAAATAAACAGGTACCAAAATGCACGGAATTGTTATCGCTTATAAATAAAAGTGTCGGGTTTCGTTATATTGTGTCGATGCAAATCGTAATCGGGCTAGGCGCCGTCGCGTAACTAAATTCAATTTCATATTAGCTTTTTATTAGATGACTAAATATAGGCTTGGGAGCCGTGAGTCACTATGCAAATTTTTTTATGCAACCAGGAAAATTACCGAAGTTACTAATGAATCACTTAACTTTTACGAATCGGTTGTTTATTTTGAGATGTTAGATGCAAAGTATAAAGTATTTAATTAGAAAAAATGCTTGAACGAGAAAAAATTAAGGTCTAATTTTAAAATGAATATTAGCGCATCATTGACAAACTTAATTTTCCATATTTTTCATCCACACTTTAATCAATCTACGGAGCACAATTTCCTCAAAACAATAATCTGAAAATCATAAAAAAAACCCATATGAAACTCGCTTTGCAAGCTCTATTCCTCCCCTCACTCAGGTACCTCAGCACAATAAAATTAGCCTCGTAAAAAATGAAGAACTCAATCCGCCAGCCGAGCCCGCAAACCAAGACCATCCTCCTCTCTCTTTCTCTCTTAGCACAATCGTAACTCGCGCAACAATAACGCGAGGAAATTAGAGCAGGAGAGAGAAAGCGAAAGTGAGACGCAGAAAAGGGGAGAGTCAGAGAGCAAAACAAAAGGTGTACGTGCAGCGCAAGAGGCAAGAACATGACGACGAATAGGGGGATGCTGCGCTGCTCCTGCTGCAAGTCGAGTCCTGCACGTATATACAAGCTCAGAAGAGAGAGAGAAAAGAAAAGGTGCTGGGCTGAACGGGGGGAAGGCACAGCAACCCTCCCGGAAGAACAAGGCAGAAGTGAAAGAAGTCTTTCTCTCCTTCTCCGGTGTCAGGGACCCCTGCGCGAGCGAACAAACGGGAAGTGACTATTGACATCTGCCTTCGAGCGGCCCGCTGCGGCTTCGGGATTTATGGCCGCGTGGTCCGCTTATTATTTCGCTATTTTCAGAGGAGAGCGTATGGCGGCTCTCTCACTCGCGTTTTTAATGCAAGCGCGCTTCGCCGGAAGTTTTTATTTTTAGGATTGACGCGCGTGCTGGAGTTGAGAGCGGAAGGAAGTGGTGAGTGTGTGTGTGTGTGTGTGTGTATAAAGCGCGAGGAGGTCGGTTCGATTGATGGTAGTGTCTTTTTACAGTGGGTCCAGTTGGGATGATAATAAGAGAGGATGGGTTGGTTTTGAGGGTGGATTTTTGTTGTAGGGAGATTGATTCGTGATGGAATTTTAGGGAGAAATATGAATGCAGATATTTTGTGTGGTTCGTTAACAGCTGCTGCTCGAGGGCTTTTCGTTTGGAAGACTGAAAGAAGGGTAATGGGCTGGTTCTGGTGTCGATTCTTATAAGTTAAATGTGTATATTTTTTTAGTTTACGTGTGTTTATTCATATGAAAATTAAGATTACTCTTTTGATAGATAAAGTTTAAAATTAAAAATTTTATGATAAATTTTTGTTTTTAAATAACTATTTATTGATCAAACATGCATATATACTTTCTAATCAAATATAAATATTTCAATTGCTTTGCAAAACTATTCAAAGGTTGTATTTTATAAAAATAAAATAATTTATTCATTCTCAAGATTTAAAAAGAAAAATAATATAAAAATACGTATATAAAAACTGAATACTTATCTAGCTTTCGATAAAACTGCGGTTAATAGTCACAAATAATGTTTATGAATGTAAAAATTTTAAAAATATTTACATAAGTAAATGAGTTGATTCACGGAGAAAATCGATTAAATTTACGGTTATTGTCAATATCAGTATGTTTTTGACAGATGATACTATCTTACATAATGTTCGATTAGGGCCACCCAGTTTCTTAAAAGCTATACAGGAAATACTATTATGTCTGGTAAATGTTTAATTCCTTACGATGACGTAACTCGACGTAACGCTACATAAATCGTTAAAGTACTGGAAACTGTTAAATGTCTTTGACATCAATAGTAATAATAAAATTGAATATATAATTAATTTATTGATATAGCTAACCCATGTAATCGTAAAGTATAATGATATTAATGAAATATTTTTACTAAATTATAAAAATACAGAAAGTATATTATATATGTATGTATGTATTATATTAATAAGCTACCTATTTTAAATTAGAATACAAAATTTTAACTAAATTTAAAATTCTACTATTACAAAGCTTCCTCTTTGTGGAAGTAAAAAACCCATTTTTGCATTCATTGTTACTATGATTGACTAATTGCAAAATGCTTCGCAAATTTTCTAATAATATTTATTATTTCCAGCAATAATCCGAAAACCAAACCTACAGGACAACTTGAAAAATATCCAAATTATATTAATATCTGTTAAATATGAATTTCAATTAAGTAATGAAAGAAATAAGATACTTTTAAAATGAAACTGCTATTCATGCTGACAATTATTAGAAGTTAGTCGATTGAACATACGAGTAGTGTGATAAGATAGTGTCATTACTTTCTTGAAATCACGAAAGTAAAAGATGATTCTCTGAAAATAGATTGACTACTATAAAAATATACATAACATTAAAATTGTTGCATATACGCTTAAAATGTTTAACATTTCGCCATCTGTCAGCT
>JAPYZB010002499.1:0-12078 GCA_030522745.1 Eupelmus kiefferi
TTCATAAAGGCAGTAAAACCGCGAACTGGCCGAGGTTGGTTCATGATACGTCCGACCGGGACGACGGTCAAAGGCTGAATGAGACAGGACTTTAAATAATAACGGCCGCACATAGAAGTACTTAGGATGATTTTTCTGCATGCGATCCTAACGACTCCCTGTATCGGGCCTGCAGAGAGCCTTCATAATTATTTAATTAATTTAGAATTTAAGCTTTTATTTTTCCGAATTCGATTAATTTTTTAATTGTAAAGTATTTACACTAATAAATTATGGAAAAGTTACGATATCGATACAATATCCAATAATTTTATATTTTCAACATTTATAATTGTTATTTCATGATAAAATAATACTTCAAAATATTAACTGATAATATTAGTAATTCAGTAAATTTGCACATTCATAAAGGCTGTAAAAGAATAATTTTTTAAAAATCAAGATGGGTTTATTGATCAGATCGCTTCGAATTTTAATAAATCTATTAAAGAACTATCACTTTATTATTCTTATATTGAACTTCACAATTTTGAAAAAATATTACAGAATATTACAAGCTACTTAAAAAATATGATAACTATGAATTCGTTAATGTTTAAATTATTTACTCTGTAAAGATTAAAGAGCCTGTAAAAGTCAGAGCAATGTGTGCTAAGAAGCGAAGTAAAGAGCGACTTCTTAAAAATACATTTTTGAACTATGTGTGCAAATCTTGATTTATTGCATGTGTAGTTAGTAAAAAACCTTGTTTTATTTTCATTAAATTTATCTTTGACTATAGCGTTGGGCGATCAGTTTAAAAAAAAAAGTAAATGCAACTCATCGTTAAGCAGGTTGTTTTTTTCGCTGGAGTGATTGACTTCATTAGTTTGAAAAACATCTGTTTAGTTATGTTGTTCTTCGTAAAAAGAAGAAAATAAATTATCCTTTTATATTCAACAGATTTTCTTCTACCTTTATCGGAGGATGTCCAATTGAAAAGTATTTTGTATTTTATCAAAGACTATCATTTGGACTGTATACATTGGATAAATTAATTTTAGTTATTATTTATTTATATTATCATAAGTTTGAATAAATCTAAAATATTAATTTTAGGTTCTAATAACATGAACAAATGAGGAACTCGTTCGGTATTGATCCAAGAAGTTGTGTTACAATTTGTATTTACGCGTTCAACCATTAGAAAATAAAATAAATCATATAAATAATGTATCTATGGAATAATTCCGAATCAGACTCTAAGACTGTACCTTTTTTCTAAATCTATAAGATAGAGAAAAATTTGATTATCCGCAAGTCATTTACTCTCTTACTCAATCTCGTAAGGTCATATTGTACACTCATCAAGCATAAGGCTGTAATTATATTAACTTTTTCATATACCAAATAAAATGAAATGTTGATTAGACATTTACAAAATTTCTCGAACTTTGAAATCTGAACAACTTTAAAAAAATAAAAATCCAGCATTGTAATATTTTTACAGACGAACTACGTTAGTTCCTTAATAAAAGTTACAATTACTTTATTGTGAATTTACAATTATATAACTTATATACATACCTGTAAAAAAGTACAAATAAAGTTTGATCGAACCCATCATATAATCTTCTCTCAGATGTTTAAGTGCGTTTATTTTAGTTTATCATAATTTGTAATAAAAATTGAGAATTTGATAACAAAAAATGGATAAAGAAAATTAAAACATTTTATTTTACGGAGATTTATTTTTATTTCTCGAACATTAGGACAAAATTGTAATCAATTGTTATTGTTATCGTAAATTTATAATGTTTGTAATAATAAATAGTTTTGTAAGTAATACCGACGAGAATTCATAATTTAGTTGGCAATTGTTGTTCGCGGCAACCCATGCGCCCCGTCATCCTATATTTTTTGTTTGTCTCGACGTACACTGTGCTCTCGACGAGTCTCAACTTTTTCTTACTTATACCATTTAAATATTATGTTTTTTATTTTTTTATTTTTTTATCGAAAGACAAATAGTGAAACACAAACAGCTCGACTTATTCGAGGAAGAAAAATATCGAGGCAAGCTCTGTATGTTCGTGCGTGCGAACATCCTGGCGTTGTCTGAAACATTGCGCAATATAGTCACTTTCTATAGCCTATTACATTACGGGGCTCTTGCACTTGACATATTTTGTATATCTTTTTTCCATCTGTTACATGTGTCTTTTTACATTCTTTTAGCTCCATGTCTTTTTTTGAGGAATAATCAGATTTGCTTTTCTTTTTTATTTCATGCTTCCGTCCTTTTCTCTAGTTATACCATTTGCACTGTTTATGTTACGTACCGAACTGTCACTCAAAAAAATTAGCCTTTACATCTCTATGAATGTCTCGTGTAATATATGTATAAGTATATCACGTATTCATCTGTTATATTTTTTTATAACAAATTGTACGAAAATGTACAATAAAAAATATTGAGCAAAAATAGTAAAAACAAAGTTACACAGTCAACAATAAACGCCATCTCGCGACAATCGATCCTCACTTTTCTCTCTCTCTCTCTCTATATATATATATAAATATATATATACACACACATGTAGATGTATGTATATATATACATATAAGGCTATACATGTATAATTTGTTCATAACAAAACTTAAAAAAGTAAACAATTGAATCTATTAACAAGTGTCAAAAAAATTATAACAATAAGAATCATTGTATTAACGAAGTACGTATATATGATATAAAAATAAAAAAGAAATATTGAAAAAGGACCGGTTGCGCGGATCGGGCGAATAGAAAGAAAGTATATTTATGTATCATGTAAAATTTATCTGCTATATAAAAGTAATTACTATACAACAGAAAAATGACAACGCATTTACGCACATTTTTATTGTTTTTTTACTTCTCTGATATAGCCCTATGATCCTTATTGAGAATGTTCCGTAGAAACATGTAAAAATGTATGTTTGAACTATCAACACTTGAAGTTATAGTATAGTTATCTTCATATTCGAAGTAAGAAAAACGTGACTGATAGATGAAAATTTTTTTAAGTCTTATTTTCAAATATATACTGAATGCAAAAAACGTTAATATAATGATTTATAAAGGTTTATTTTAACGCTAGTGAATGATTTTAAAAAATGCAAAATACAATTTATACTTTGAAGTTATACTTTTTTAAGCTCAATCCTTCATTCTCTCTTTCTACTCGTCGAATGTTAATACGAATTTATGAACAACATTATTATAGTGTACGCTTCTTTATTTTTATATACTTCTAGAATGTTTCCCAATCTTTGCAAGTTTATCTTTGCAAGGTTCGACAAGCTTCATTGAACTAGTTTCGGAGTGCACAAAGGAATTCATGTGTGTACGCTTATTGTACCTTTCGTATCTTCTTTTATCGGTTATACATCTCTTTTAATATGCTGGTATTTTTATTAACTTATTCATCTCATTAAAATCATTTTTACCAGAGGCTAGCCCATAGTGAAAGAAAGTTTGCTTTCATGCCAGTCCCATATTCCCTCTCTTCCGAGATCCCCTTTCAATTAATTCCTTTTTTTTTATTATATCGATCGAGAGTGACGTGCCGACATTGTAACAGCTCTAACGTTTCGTAATATTTTTAATATATTATATGGATATATCCATCTATACGGTATAATCGTTACATCTTTACCGAATATAGACAAACGTGAAACAACACTTGTTAGGCCAAACAATGAATGCAGGAACGAAAACGAGTGCTTGCTCGTCTTCTCCGTTCGTCGATGTCCGTGTTAATTTTTTCGTCTCGTTGACTTTTTTTCTTCACTACTTTTATCAACTCTTATTATCCCTCGATGCATATCAGTTCGAATGAGATGTAAATCAATTTAATAAGTCGATTGTTTATTCGTCGTTTTGTCGTTTTTCTTTGTCTTTAAAAAAAACTAGTTTTGGTTTTACTGCTGAATGTGCAAGATTTTATTTTCAAAATAATTAACGATATTTCTATATCAATAAAAAACATAACAAAAAGAAATTATTTTTAAAAATTCACGAGTTACGGAAGGTTTTCTTTTTTAAATCTTTTCAGAACTTTATTTCAAAGAAGTTCTACAATAAGTATATATATAAAAGGACAGCTTTGTTTATATAACAATAATAATGAAAGACTATTGTAATTGTATGACGTTTTTAGTATTTTGAATACATGAAATATTTATTTAAAATTGGACAATAATTATTTGATTTCTTCGAGATTTCTTCTTTTTTTTACTAAGTTCTTTTCAGTACGTCATATTACGTAAAGAGGTTAAATTTTTTAAAATGTAATTTCATGTAGATTTTTACGAAGACGCGACAGGTCTACAGTAAGCCCTGGTCAACAACTGGCACACACTCATAGTATTAAATATATCAATCTTGTCGATATTGAATGTTCTTTCAAGCTCTACTTTGCTGAAAGAGTATTTTATATCATTTCTAACTTTTCAAAATAGACATATAAAACTTAAACATACAATATTAATTTAATGTAACGTCAATAATTTAATGTAACGGTATTAGCATATTCACATTAAATACTAATGCATTAAGTAAATTTCAATGTATGCAAAGTGAATAAAAAAATTGAAATTGTACAGTTACATTCTTTTTAGATACAAATCTTTGTTTTATCAATCGTGACGAAAGAAAAAATAACAAAAGAAAAATCATTTTTGAAAGAACATAAATTTTAATGAAAACAACATGGTTATATATTATTTATTAACAAAATCGAATGTTAATACTCAAACAATATTTTAAATTTACCGTAAGGAAACATTGACTAGTAAAAAAGAGTCCTTATTACATTCCATTCTCAAATCTTGTGTGAATTTCGAGAAGTTTAAATTGCATACAATAAACTTTCAGCCGAGAGCTTGACTCTGTCAGGCATCGACGCTCGTGGTAGTAAATTCATTTTTTATATAAGAAGAAGAAACAACTTGAAGCATGACCACCTTTATTTCTCGACTGCACCGCAAGCATCTTCAACGCGATATTGTACGTCTTTTACATTTTCTTAATCTTTGAAATTGATGCTTCTTTTCATCATTTTTTTACGTAACGAGATTCCGCAAAAAAGATTTGGCAGCGCAGGATTTCCGGCGTCTATGCAAGAGCATTCGATTAATCAGTAAATTTGTGCACAGCGATAATTCAGCCGTCACATAGGAAACAAAATCGCACACAATAAATACAACAATTTTATATGCAGTCCATCTTTTAAATTTGCAAATATTTTTTTCTGGTAACATTAGTGCTTCTTTGTTTAGAGCTGTAATTGAATTTTTCAATAGTTTTTTTTTTCGTTACAAAACGATCGATCGGTACATATAATGGTTAATCGATAGTCAATAAAACGGTAATGATATAGCGAAGTGGTGCTGGCGGTAATAGTAAAATTGCAATGTCAATGACGATGACAGAGAATAACAGTATATAATATGATAATAATAATAATGACAATATAATCGTATAACGCGTATAAGTCTGAGAGGAAATTAATGGCAAATACTTTATACAACAATCACACGTAGAAGCGACGAATTACAGAATAGTAGAAATAACTATATTCATATAACTTTTAATTTTACCTTAATAATATTTATATTTATATTTATATTATATATATTATTTATATTTATATAGTACTTTTTCATTCTTGCAATATATTAAATCATACCTTTATCGTAGTTTTTAATAATATGTATATATTTATATATTTATATATAATATATATACGATGGCAAAAAATGTTCCTTTAATCTTTCTCTTAATTAGATGGAGACTTCATTTATACTTAGTTTTACACACTATAGTAAAGGATGTACGAACGTGTAGAAAGATTCATATCGTAGTGACTTAAATTCGATAAAAATTCAATCTTAATCGCTTAATGCCTCTCCTCTCTTTTCATTTTGCTGCTACATTTTCTTTTGTTTTTTTTTTTAATTTTTTTCTTCACCTTTTTTTGCTCACAAAAGTTTTTGTTCTCGATTTCGAGTTAAAAACTTTGCACGGGCAATCGTTGCCCCCTCAATCAACCTACTTTTTACTTTTCTTTAATCAAGTTCATATGTATGTATTTATATAACATTTATTATATAAAGAGAGATACGACAGAGAGCGCGGATTTTTCTTCGGCTTACTTTTTTCTCAAAATTTATTCCAAAGAAATTTCTACCGATTCTTTCATTTGTTTTTCTGTTTTTTCTTATCATTTTAACCTTCTGCTATTTTTACTTGTGGCATCGCCCATATGCACGTCATTCAACGCCCATTCATCCACTTTTAGACTCGTGTACTTATTTATGAAAAAGTTTTTTTTTCACACTCGAACATATGTATGTACATATACATGCGCGTGAAAGGGTGAAAGTGATTCAGATTTTTTTTTGTTTCTATACGGATAAGCGCTTCACTACTAAGTTACGGGATGACCATTTAAGATTTAATATGTTTATGAAAACATCTGTAGTTTTCTAGAAGCCACCTGTCACTTCGTATTTATTCTTTTTTTCTGTTTACTCTATAATACGAGTACGAGATGCTATAGTAACAACGTAAACATTCAAGGGTGTGTCTTCCATTTTCTATATGCATTATAAATGATTCGTTAAAAAAAAAAGGAAAAAATTATCCATGGAAGATTTAAGTTTTCCTGTACAATCATTTAATCGTTTCGTAAAAGCTCAAGCGACGTCGAAAGTGTGCAGGCCGATTTTAATTCGATCTCTTGTCGCCTAGCGTCCGCTCAGCTTTTTTTTTATTGTTAAGTGACAGTATTTTTTGTATATATATAATATGTATATCATATTCAAACTTGACGAAGTAACAAGTCGGGGAAAATTTGAGCAATATCATTTTGTTTTTTTTTTTTTTCTAGAAAGAAAAACGGGACTACAGTGTGCTGATGCTTTACATTCCAAAAACAAGTCCTACATCGTTGAATGTTACATGTTTTTTTTTCTTTTGGTAGACATTTCGCGCTCCCTAGTATTTTATAATAATTACCTTCTCGAAAAACGGACGACGTTGCATTTTACACGTACTTAGTTTTTTTTTCAACAATTCTAAAAAGATAGAAAAAGAACATCCGCGTGAAAGCTCATAAAAGCCCGAAGCGCTGACGAGAAACGTTCGAGACGTATGGTATATATAGATAATAACACATACACGCACACCCTCACCCACACTTACAACAGGACACAGCGTTTACAGTGCACGCTTCGTTTTACTTCTTTATTTCATAAATGCTGGTCTATTTGAGAGACGATACGAGGATCTTATTTGTTGGTTCAATGTATGCACGACTATTTATGCGTCTTTCATCAGAGTGTTAGTAAGTCGTGCTTGCGCAAGTCGTGCAGCTATCGAAGTGTGTACAGGTGTGGAACAGTTGAGGAACGCTGACGATTGGTCCGATCGGAGTCTCTTCCAATTAACTGCATTTCCTTTAAATCTTCATTCTCTTCATCCGTCCTCTTCTCATCCCAGCTCTGCTTTTCCGCTACCTTCTCATTTTTTCTCCAAGTCGTCTTCGTCGTCGTTTTTTTTTGTTATTTTCTTTTATTTTTACCGCTGCAGCGATGATTAGTCAAAAGTTGAATGCGTTTTTAAAATGACCACCGTTTTTTTATTATTTTTTTCTAATACTTCCTTTTCTGTTCGACTCGAGCAGTAATCGACCCGCTGGCCAATTTTCTCTTTGGTAGCACGTATGCACCTCATTGATAAGGTCAGAATTTTGATGTCCCTCTAGCGTTTGTTGCAATCACGGCAACTTGTTACTTTTCCTTCTCAATCATCATCATAATCATTCTGTTCTTCATGCAGCGTTTGGCGACATGTCGGCGGACTCGTTCATACTTAAGTAGACGCTGAAATGCTGACCCTTATCGTTTCAATAGCAGTCTTGTTCCGAGGGTCTCGGGCCCGGACGAAGAGACCCCTTTTTTGTTTCTGTTTCATATTGTTTTTTTTTATTTATTTATTTTTTTTTTACGCGGCTAGGTGGCACGTTGGTCGATTTTAAGGCTCGAACTGGCCGAAGATAACTAAGCGACTCCCTACGCAAAAATTTGTTACTCTAACTAAGAAATATAAGTTGTAAAGCATATGTCAGACGACTCGTCGGTGCCTGCCTTCTGCTTTGTCGCAAACTTTCCCTAGTTTCCATCTTCCTCTCGTCGTTCGGCCCCCCTGCCTCCTCTCAGAAAAATCACACTCTTCGTACGTCTTCGCGCCAAGTGTCCAGCTTCTTCATCCTAAGCGCATGCCCAAGATTAGCATGCAGAGTGCAGGAGTAAGTACGCTAAAAACGAATATTGCGGTTACGCTTTTCCATCCTTCCTTTTAGCAATTAGCATCGCGCGCTTAGTTTCTAGATTTTAGTTGTATCTGTTTGCTTTATTTTCTCTCATCAATGGGACAACCAAGTGTGTACGGTACGTTATTAATTTTTTTTTCTTTTTGTTTGTTTCTTTGTTTATTTGTTTCAACTTATGCTTCTCTGCCGCTTCTTGCTGCAAACTTCCTCACGGTGAATTTCGCCGCCGGCTCGCTTCTGCGGGCCTTACTTGTTGAAGGCGAAGGGCGAGGGGCCCGTCACCGCGCTACGATGGAAGTGCACGTTCTGCCACTTGTTGTCCTTCTTGTGCCAGATGCGGCTCTCTTCGCTCTGTTGGGTGTGCGCAACGCCTTGTCTGGAAAAATTTGAAAACGCATGGTTATTAAGCTGTTATTTAACTGTTTATGTATATGCTTAAAGACTGGTTGAAGTTAATTACTAATCAGCGTCTACATTTTTCTGACTAATAAGTTACAACATTATAACGGTTAAATAACGTTTTTATCAAGAGGTATGAATTGTTGTGACTATGATTTTAAAAACATTTATAAAATGCAAATTATATAAGGTAGAAATTGTATATTGATAATTCCTTAATTGATTATTGTTTTTTATTTCCAACTACTTTCATAAATAATGCAGGAAAAAATAGTTCAAAATTTATAAAAAGAGAAAAAATACTAAATTGAAAACTGAAAATTTTTTATAATAAAGCAATAATTTATGCTCGCTTTTCAGATTTAAGAAGTGAATATTGCAATTTCAAAGGCTAACGTAATATTTTTTGTATTTTTTTCATCAAAAATATTTGTAATTCATTCATTATTCGAATTTAATTTAACTCAGAAAAAAAATGTCTGAATAATTAAAAATTATAAACGTTTCGAATAATTTAAATTTAACCCTATAAATTACATGCTGT
Source organism: Eupelmus kiefferi (assembly GCA_030522745.1). Taxonomy (NCBI): domain Eukaryota; kingdom Metazoa; phylum Arthropoda; class Insecta; order Hymenoptera; family Eupelmidae; genus Eupelmus; species Eupelmus kiefferi. The sequence goes on from JAPYZB010002499.1 coordinate 9,301, forward strand.
CGATTTCCAAGTTAATTAAATAACTTCCGACAATGAATTTTTGACAATAAAAGGCGCTCCAAACGGAAACGAGCAGCTTAAAATTCGAATTTGTAAACATTAATCGTGTTTGATAGCAGACTATTAATCAGCCGACAACAAGTCAGGCGCCGGTCTAAATTCAGCGGCATGTAAATATTAACGATTTTTGGAGAAGTGATGGACGGCCGGCACGCCATTTAGAGGGTGCATGTATAAATATATACGTACTTGTCCATGTACTGGGTGAGTCTGACGTACGCGATGCAGGCTGCGTCCTCGCCGAGCAGGTGAACGTGAGGGTTCAGGATCGTTGTGTTGACGGCCTTGCAGTTCTTCCCGAGCACTACTTTCGTACAAACATACACGCATAAATAGTTATTCCGTCAGTCTGGCCGGCACACTCACACACAAACACAAGTACTGTTATGTACAAATTTGTTAGGTGCTTTTAATGAATTTATTATGCAGGCCAGTCGTTTCGTCAAAATGTTCAGGTATATGCGACCCTGAACTTTTTTGTAATGCCGACAAATCAAAAGCTGATGGATATTAATTATTGTGAACAGTGACACTGCAGTTATAGATTTGAAGAAAGTTTATATTTTGAATAAAGATTAAAATAATCAATGCACTTAAAAATGTTTATCACTGTTATTTCTTATTGTCAAACAAATTGCGCAATGCTAATTTGAAGGTAAGAACACGGACATTATTTAATGGAAACGACTAGCCTGCACACGTAAAGAGTGCAAAGAAATTACGAAAAGATTAATTCGGATAAAAATTAATTGTATGGTGCCAAAAAGGAGTCTAGGGTAGGGTAAAACTCTATATAAAGTAATAATTGAGATACGAGCAAGCAAAAGAGAAAGACAGGGATGGAAAAAGAGAGAGAGAGAGAGAGAAAGAGAAAGAGAGCGTACAAGTTATAAAGAGGTGGGTTAATGAAGAAACTTTATTGAAGCATACGCTATCTTTTTAGTCTAGCGACTCGAACCATGCAATTCTTCCGTAAGTATAGGATATCGCTGAGATATATATAGGATACTTGAGGAAACTTTCGTCCTCTCATTACTTTCATCGCCTGTATTTATATTTTAATTATTACTGCAAACTATTAATACTTTGCGATATCGTTCAAACTTTTTATGCGAAATTATATCGTAACGATAAAAGTTAAACTTGCTGAAAATAATAAGTACTTACATAAGCGACATTTTAAGTTGTTAGTGCACGAATAATATAAAGATAATTTTTAAAATTGTTAGAGAATAAATTAAAATATATAAGAAGCTGGCAAAATAAAATTTTGTGGATGAGGAATCACATCACTGGAAAAGGTAGTAGGTTTCTATTTTTTAAGGATATATAGGCTGCAGTGCTAGGCAATAAAAGCACATTCATATTTACAAAGTGCGAGCTGTTGCAGCGTAAGTGTGTGATGCAAAACAAGATATAATTACCATTATCAAAGTAAAATTTGTGAAATTCCATTCCCTCGACTAAATTACCTAGAGCCTCTGGTTCAAACGCGGTCAGGTGGGGATCACAGATTTTCCTGAAATTTAGTTACAAGATGTCAGTTTTGGTCAAACATTATCCATAAAAACGCGTCAAAATTTTAATATCTTATTAATCTCTTTTTAATTGAACTGCTTATTAGAAATTTATACTTTGATTTATTTTAGTGAACCGTTTTTAAAATGATGAACACCACAAATAGTTTGTCTTATATATGTTTTTAAAGAATGCATTAAACCTAATAGCTCAATTTTAAAATAAATGTTTAATAGATTACAAAAGGAAAAGTTATTATGCAAATTTATTATGCACAAAATGAAAAAAATTAAAAAATTGACTTGAATTAGTTTGAAATAAAATATTGAAATATTTTAAACTATTCAAGGTAGGTCTCTAATATTCTAAAGGATAGATTTGAAAAAATCACATAATTTAAAACATTCTTCAGAATCTTAAGAATTTTTTTCTACTTTTTCTTATGTAGGTTTCCTGGTAGAAAATCGACCATATTCTGCGCAAAATTTTTGGTCAATAAATGCTACAATGACACTTATCTAGAAATTCTATTCAAAGTAAATGTCATTTTAACTTGTGTAGACTAGAAATTCTGCCCAGACTTTCATCTATTTTCTACAAGGTTGCCAAGTTTCTTTTGAAGAAAAACATTAACAAAATTAATTATTTTTATAAATTTTATTACATTTTATCAACCACGATAAAAAATAATACATTTTTTGATGTTAAAAATGGAACTTCAAACAAAAAAATAGACGAAATTTCGCTCTTTCTTTTACTTACTACAAATATATTATAATGTAATTTAAAATATTTATCAAGACGACCTTTTGAAAAAGGTATTTATTTTTAAAAGTAGGAAATCGTTATTTATCTATGCCGGAATAATTAAAAATAAAGAAACTTCCATTTTAATAAAGGCAAAGCAAATTACTGAACAAAAAATTTGTCCTTTGTTATGAAAAATTTTTTTTTCCTGAAATTCCTGAAAGTACCATTTTTGACCTATAGGTATGATAAAAAATAGTATACACAGCAGAGGAAAAAATAAAATGGCGATCCCCAAACATGTGTTTGCCATTTACACGTGATATGAGCTTGCCAATACTTTAACGCCCTAGCAGCGTAATATACTATTTAGAGAATGGATGTGATATAAAAAGGAAAATAAAACTCACGTGTACGCCTCGAAATCACCAGTGTTGATGCTCTCGATGAGCT
>JAPYZB010002500.1:0-11837 GCA_030522745.1 Eupelmus kiefferi
TATCAATGCTCTAAAAATTACGAGTTTTCCAACGAAAAGCTGCAAACTTTTTTCCCATGTAAAAAGTTATTTTTAACGGGTCATAACTAATTTGCAAATGAGTGACTTTTTTCTATCTATTTCAAGTCGTAATTTGAGCGTTCTAGATTGAATAAAAACTTCATCGCGTCGCATTTTTTTGCATCTTAAAAATTGTTTAAATTCAAAATTAATAATTTTTACTAATGGAATAATAATAGCAATCCAATTAGTATTTTTGTACGGAAATTGTTATAAACAGTCTTACAATATAATACAATTTTGAATGCTAAAAAACTACAGCCAAAATAATTAAGTTCATACTTTTAACCAACTTTTTTTTCATCAAGTACAAATCCAAGCCAAGACTAATCGCCCCTTTCAATTCAATCCGCCAACCCAATAAAATAAAAATCTCCAATCCCCCTGAACTTCAAGCACACTTATCCCTTGCTTATCTCTTCATAATGCAACATTGCCCACACGAAGCCCACACCAAACAAATCACACAAAACTCCAATTTGTAATACCGCATTAAATCTAGCGTGCTCAGCGCGCAGCGCCTCACCCGTACCGTCTAACATAAACAAACTCGCTATCCATAATTATCCAATAAATCTTAATTACCAGCGAGCAAGAGAAAGAGAGAGAACTGCCCGGGCATTCCGCGCCTGCGCGTTAATTTCGAATTAACAGATCCTCCATTAATTCTCGGTATAACGTAATATACCGAACCGCGAGCTAGCTTATCTGCTCTCCATCTCTCTATCTTTACCTTCCCCCTTCCATTTTCCAACCGCGCGTCTAGACCCGTCTCCTCTTCGCACAATAGTAGCGGATCGACTACTGCTTTAAAGGCTCGCAGGCGCGCAAGCGGTCGCGTGCCTACCTACCGCACATCCGGCCTCTCTCTTTCTCTCTCTCTCGTCGGGTCCCTTTTTTTTCGAATCCGTCCATTGCGCCTCTTACGGCGCATTATGCGCCAGACGGAGCTTCTTTTTTAATAAGCCCGATCGCTCGGCCGTTTGACCTCCCCCGCGTCTTGCACACCTAGAGCTACACGTGTATACAGCTGCGCGTGCGTGTGGAAGCTAGCGTGATCTTTGATTTTTCACGCTGGCTTGGGCTCGCCGCTTCTTATGTCAACTATATAAGACTCGTTAGAGAGCCGGAGCGTGCATCACGGAAGGCTGAAGCGCAGTCGGCTCGTTTTGAGAGAGTTGGAGGCTTTTTTTCTTATTTTCTTACCTAAGCGAGAGCTGGTTACGCGTGTGTGGCTTTCGGCTGGGTTTGCTTAGGCTAACTTCGGAGAAGCGGCTTGGAGGAGGCTGGTTCAAGGAGGTCTGCTGGTTTTGGGTGAAGGATTTTTGAGGGATCCGGTGTCGTCTGTGGTTTACCGTTATGTATGCTGGGTGCGATCGGCGATTTGCTCAATGCTGGTCAGGAGTCTTTTTTGTGTTAATTAATGGGCGTTCGGTTATCTTTGGATTTATTTGTATCAGCGGTTTCAGGGAATTATTGAAGTTTGCGATTGTATTGTAGAGAAGCAAAGTTGTCTGATTAAAATTAATTTGCATTTGTAGCTGACGTAGATTTATTTTTAACCAAAAGTCGGCGAGATTATTCACTTTTGATCTTTATTCGCGAAATTTTGAATTATTTTTCGGAAGCAATAAGAAGATGTTATCAAGAATCAGTAGTAGTCGTAAATAGCCTGGCGGAACTTTGCTCAAAATCGTATTTTAGCTACTCATTTAAGTGTACTTAAAGCGGATTATTTTTCTTCATGTAAATCAAGTGAAAAAGCTGTCCTCTATATAAGGGGTTTAAAGAGCAGAAGTGCTTTTTGGTCTAAAAAGCGGCAGCACTACTTCAATTTTAAAAATATCCACATAAAGTTGAAATTTTACGCGGAAGTAAAAATGTCAAAGGCGTTACGTACATAACCCATAGCGACCAACTTTGGGAATCCAGATTTTACGACTGAATTTATGAAGAGAAGTGCAAGGCTGCTCAGCGTTCTTAGAAAAAAAGGAACACTAGGCTAATAAAATTTATGTAAAAGGCTTCGACAATCGCTGTATTTTTATTACCTCACCAGAGAATATTCTTTATCTTTCTTTTTTCCCCACACCGATATCAAACGCACGAAATTTTTTCAATACACAAGCACACAGCGTTAAATGTAATCATCCCTAAATTTTAAAAACATTCAAAAACCTCTCCTTTCCAATCAAAACCTCATCGAAAATATAATTTAAAAGCGCACAATTAAACCACCGCTCGCAATCACATCGCCGCAAAACGCAATAAAAAAAGCCCCTCGACATTCCTACCCACCCCATCAATAAATTTTCGTCCAACCCAGTCCACTGCGCTCTGAAAAAACAAGCGCGCGGCAGCGCTCATTCTCCGCTTAATTTTTCATCGCTTAAATCCTCGCGCGTGTTACTACGCGCGCGTCCAGACGCACTCGGTCTCTCGCGCACTTATACCGGGAATTCATTAGCGATGAGCTACCACTAGGCTATGTACACAGACGTATATATACGCTTGGGCTCGCGCGCGCGCCGCGGCCGTCGCGTCGCCGCGGCTAACAAGGCCGAGATTGCCCGAGCTACCGGCTGCATTCCGCGCCTGTGTACCTCGCAGCGCAGCGCAATTGCGCTCGAGCGCTCGCTCTGCAGACGCGCGAGACCGATTTTATTTCGGATTGGCTTGGAGAAATAATGGATTTATGGTGAGTTGGAGGGGAGGGGTTTCGTTGGGTTTTGAGGGTTTTTAGAAGTTGTGGGAGGGGTGGGTGAGAGGTGTGGGATTTTGCGGATGGGGTTTGCTGGATGGATTGTGAGTTTTTCGTTGAGTTGTTAATTATTTGTTGGAGGAGTTTTATGTGTTTAGAAATGAGTTACTGTGCCTATCGGAGGAGGCTTGCAATATCGAAAAATAAAGACTTTTTTGTAACAAATTTTAAACGAGGAGATTTTTTAATACATTTTAACTAATAGGCGAATTTCTCAGCAGTGAATTTTCTTAAGTAAATACCTTCTATAAATACAAAAAAAATAAGAGTTATAAAAATATATTTATTATTCCGTGTAAAAAAAATAGTCTTACACCTATCTAGCAAAAATCTGGGTAAATTTTGGGAAAGTTTTATTAAAGCTATACGTTAGCTCAAATGTAAGAAAACAAACTAAAATTGATAAGTCATGAAAAAATATATGAAATCGATAATACAATTTTGCAAGAACAAGCCCTTTTATATATCAGTATATCTATCGGTACAAATTTTCTTGGATTAATTTATGATTGTATCATTTTAAATAAAGATTCAGCATAAAAAGTTAGCAATACTACAGTTTTATGGAGAGATAAGATAAATCATTTAAAATAAAAAAAATTTTTTAAGATTACAATCTCTGAAAATAAAAAATTCAAGTAAAAAATCTACTTTTCATACTTTTGAGAAATCGAAATTTTCATGTTTAAAGGTGTGCTCGAAATCGATAAAAAGAAGTTGAAAACTAAAACTAGGCTAATTTACTGAATACGAATATATTCATGGCCGTAACAGAGATACACTTTTTTTCGTGCTTCAAACTAGCATAATATACGAATAAATAAAAGTTAATGATTATTAATGAAATTAATTAATTATTAATTAATTAATGAAAGGCCATAAAAGGAACTTCTGGAACTTCTTGTGCAATATCTTTATTAAATAATAACTTTAAGTATTCTATACAAAAATAGGGGTCCTAAATTTACCCCCCTAAACGACGATGTTGTCTTACAAAATACAAAGGATTTTTTTATAGAAAGTTAATAATAAAAAAATTTTTTGTTATTCCATTGTAATCAGTACCTTTATTATTTTATGAAGCTTTTTTTTAATCAGTATTTTATCTATCAGTCTAGTAATTATGGCTAGTCGCGATTATTTTAGTTCCCAACTCCTATAAGTAAAAAAATTCTAACTAGAAATGTACATAAAACTTATTTGTTTTATCGAAAATAATTTTAACCTTCATCTACATTATATTTACAAACCCAGCACACAGTAGCACACCCAAACACAAAGCCTAATATAATTCTCTAAAAAAAGGAGCCCATACATCAGCAGCCAGCCGCATGATTCAACGGCAACAGCTCGCCAATAGATCCAATAAATCGATACGTCAACGCAGCGAGAGAGAGAGAGAGCCACACGCGTAGCGGCATTATCACATAAAAGCAAGGCGCAATTTCAATCTCTGAAAGCCGCTCGCTTTTTCAGGCCGATCCTTCCTCCCCGCGCGGTTATCCCTCCTTCTCCTTGCCTCCCTTCTAATCTCCTCTCTCCCGAGACGGGGGCGCGCATTTCCATTTCCAAATAAATTCATCAGAGACGGCCGCGAGCTCGCGCGCACGAGCTCTCTGTGTGTACCTCCTCCTCTATTTCTCTCTCTGCGCCCGAGCTCTCTCTGTAAAAGGACATCGATTATACGCGAGGTCGTCTCCTCCTCTCTAAGGCAGACGTCGTGAAATAATTTCCAATAAATCCTTCAAAGCCTCCTTCTATATCGTTTACGCGCTCGTCCGCGTTCCTCTTCGCGAAAAATGCATCCGGCGCGCGCGCGCGCAAACCCTCTCATAGCTGTCTGCGTGCGCCTGAAGATCCGAGGATCGGCGTGAGAAAACGAATCCGCGCGCGCAGGCGGGACGTGATGCCAGCGCGCAGCTCGCGAGCGAGCTGAAAATCATGCCCGGAGAAGAGCTGATGGCTGTACGCGCAGGAATTGAGAGAAGAGCGCGGAAAAAAAGACGGACGGGACGAGTGATGGGCGCAAGCGCGATCTTCTGCCCAAGGACCAACGAGTACTTGCTTATGGAGGAAAATGCGAGTGAGATGGGTTTTTACGTCTTTTTTTTTACTGATTATTGTATTTTTTGTAATTTGGATGGGCTGGGTTTCGGAGGTTTTTTTTAGGGTTGTAATAACGCTTTTCAGCGAGTTTCGTGAATTTTTGTTCATCGTGCTTGTTAAAAGTTTTGTGAATGCGATGAACGAGAGCTACTACTAAAAAGTCCGTATTTATTCTACAATCAAAGTGTAATTACTTGCGAAAATAATTTAAAAATTTCTCTTCTCCGTGCATTAAAAATAAAACGAATAAAGCAGAAAGAAATTTTTAGCCAGTTACACTGCGGAAATGACTTTTTCCTAGTTACAAACGACAATAAAATAATTACTCCACCTGCATATTTCCACATTTTCTTCAGAACATCAGAATTAAACATAAAGAAAATAAAACCCTGACAAATGCAGTCCTTCCAATTACCAAAGAGCATTAATCCAGCTCTAATTTCAATCACCATAAAGCTCAATATCCGACGCTTTCGAGCCCCGCTCGGCAAAATTAAAGTCGTAAGTATAAGCATCCTCTCGCTCGTTTCCTTCTTACGACTAGCAAAGCGCACGGGCGCGCGTCTCTGTCTCTTTCTCCCTCTGAGAGAGAGAGAGAGAGAGAGCAAGCAACTTGAACTACATGTGGGCATTGTCCAGAGAAAGAGAGAGAGAGGGCCGGTCTTTATACTGTGCACACAGAGAGAGAGAGAGGCTCTCTCGTCTCTGCGAACGTCTGGTGGCCCCGGACTCGTCTTTGCGCTTTGATTTCTTGCGCGCCGCTCTCTCTATCTCTGCAGTCTCTCCCTTCTCTCTCTTGGCGCGCGCGCGTCGCCCATCACACGGCTCTCCGTCTCTCTTTTTCTCCCTCGCGTATTTCCCGGACTTCTTAGCCTGGCGTCGACGGTACTTGAGAGTACGTCGCACCTGCCAACTAACTAGTCGAACCTGATTAAACACTGCCTCCCTATATATCCCGCGAGTGCTCCGCGTCCCTTTCTCTCTCTCTCTCTCGCTCGTTCCTGCGCTCGCGCTTCTAGTGTGTTTTGTGTCTCTCCAGCTCCTATAGCTGCAGCGCGAAGACAAAGTGCGCGTATATAGAGCTGAGCGAAGGCCAGGTTATGTGTATACCTTCTGGCCGCTCGCCCGGTTCTGGCTTGCGCGCCGCGCGCGCGGGGACACGCAAAAAGCAAAGAGAGCGCACTCGTGGAACTCCCTTGACTTTGAGAAGCCAAGAGTCGCGAGAGCGCGAGATTGAAAAACCATCGCGAGCTCACGAAAATTCTTTCTAGATTTCCGATGAGTTTGTGCGAGAGATTTTTTTAGGGTTTCTTTAGGGGGAGGAAGTTGCTGATGTTTTTTTTTTATGGTGATTGAGAATAGGAAAATCAGTTTTTTTTTTAAGTAGTCATTTATTGTTATTGTAAAAAATGATTAAGCAAATATCGCTAAACTTATTCTTATGATTCGAAGGAAAATTAAAAAGATAAGTTTATTAAAGTAGAATTTAAAGATTGTTATATTAAGATATAAAACAAGTTGTATTTCTTATTTCAAGAAAGATGTTATCTGTAATAATTATTTTGAGACATCAAATAGTTTAGTCTATGGATACTGCAATTAGAAATAAAAAATAAATAAAATAAAATTATTTTATTATTTTATAATATTGTATCAGTCAGAATTAATTTCTAATTCATAAGTATATGACGTAATTTTGAATTGTATAATAATATGCGGATGGTAAATATTTTTTAAACAAGATAAAATTAAGCAAATTAGGAATTTTTATTTTTCTAATAGTTTTTTTTATTTTGTATCAAGGAGAATATTGACAAGATATAAATAAACAAACTCGTAAGCTCTACAAATACATCATAACTTTTTTGATGATGTTTACATAACTACAAACAAAACAAAAATAATTTTTCGCTATTTTTTAATCTCTAAAAGATTAACATCATTAGAATTACATAACTAACATTAAGATTCTATACCAATACTATAATAAGTACATTGAAAATTCTTTTCTGTTAACTGTAAATTGTTCGTTATATTTTTATCATTAAGTATTATATATTTTAAGTTATAAAATAATATATTTGATTACAGATATAGCTAAACTATACCAAAAAGTGTCAAAAATCTTCCAGGATAACGCACCTGAGAAAGAAGAGATGAATATTTACATGATTCTTCATGCAAGAAAGCTGGAAATATTAGAATATTGTGGCATTGTTATTTTTAAATTTTAAAGAAAACAATTCTGAATGATAAAAGAGCAAGTAACAATGAAATTAATAATAGTCTTGAAAATGGGGAGAAATTTCAATTTGTGAAATATTTATCATTTATTAAATATTCAATCATTATTTTTATAGAAGATAAAGCTAAAACAGAGTAATAAAATTCTTATTATGTAATTGTTTAAGTACAAAAAGGAAATTTCTAAGATATTATGGTGAATGAGAGAAAAAAAATTATTGCATTCAAATTTAATGTCGTTTATAAAAGTTACAAGTGAATGTTTTCATCAAATTTTTACTTTTTCAGATTTTATATAAAAGGAAAATTGAAAGTATAACAAATAAATACCCAAAATGAGATTTTTTTAAAAATTGACTATATACATATATTTGATAATGCTACAAAAATTATCATTCCAAAATGGAGTAAAGATTGAATAATAAACATAAATATTTTACAAATTAGAAATTTTGTAATGACTTTCATTTATAGGCTTAGTAATAAAAATAAATATTTCCATTTTGCAGCTATCTCGCAATAAAAAAGTTTATAAAAATAAAAAAAAAATAAAATATTCCATCATTGCATGAATTGCTTTATAAATAACGAGAAAACGTTGATCATTTCAGAGTAAATACTGTAAATGAGTTTTACAAAAACAGACATTTAAAAATAATGAATCAGGTTAATTACGTGAAGAAATTGTGTGCAGTTTTTTAAATTATTAACGCTATACGTAGTACGAAGCCATTATTTCTGTTGTTATACATTTTTTCTTTTATATAGTTAAATATTTAAGCATTATACAAAATCTAATTGCATAAAAAATCAACCTTATAAATTGTGTTAAATTGACAATAAGTGTACAGTTTATTAGATGCTATAAATCTGTTAAATCTTAAAATTAATTATAAAATTAATCTGTAAATACTAATTTGCAGGAGTGAAAATGAATGGTATAAATCGATATGAAATTTTCTGTTAAAAAATATTATTTTAATAGAAAGTTACCCTATTACTAAGAGCTACTTTGTTCTCTGTTACAAAACGCTTCGCATAATATTTTAGAAAAAGCAATATAAGATGCTAAGGATACTTTTATGGAAAGAGTATCCTTAATGCAGAAAGGTTTCGAAAATGATTTATATTCTTTTTAGCTTCTTGCAGAAAAAATATCTTCAATTTATTGAAATTGATGTATAGTAAAACACAAATTTGAACATACAAAATGAATGAAAAATTATAAAATAAAAATGTAAGATAGGACATAGATAAGAACATCAATATTATAATTTTTTAAAAGATAAGATCTGTTTTATTTACGTTGTGAATCAAATATATTATTAAATTTGCTGTTAATCAGTAGTAATGTACCCTCAGCGCTTTTGCTCTTTACAGTTTATACAAAGCTATTTAGTTTAAATATTTCACTTACAGCATACGCACATAGTTGAGGTCTACACCTAACGTTTTATATACACTTTTAGGAGCCACAAATTTACAAACTAAATTATTTAAGTATCAGAAACTTCAAATTAGTCAAAAAATGCTCTAGTTTTACTAAAAAAAAAAACATTAACTTTTAGACGACTGAAAAGCTAATATTATAATAAGCCAATATATTGACTCACCTTCTGATCGGTACTTTGACTATCATCAATCAATGATATAAGATTCCTTTTATACTAGTTTTCTGAGGGCGACATGTTCCCTAAAATCCCGGTACTCTAAAGGTTAAAAATCTTTTAAACAATTATATTTTCATTGAATTTTTATTCAAATATATTTAAAATGCTTATAAGATAGAAATTTGTTTCATTTTATAGTCGCTCTTAATTGCGAAAAATAATTATAAACAATTATTCCTTATTACGGTTATTCAATTCATCAAATTAAGTTAGTGGCAAGGTATGAAAATTTGCTCATGAACGCACGAATCCATAGACACAAACACATATATATCCGCATTAATATACAGGCATTTTAAAATCTTTGATATTTGATCTTCTTAAGTTTTGACACATTAATATATGTTACAACTTAGCATAAATACGCTCACCACTCTAAAATCGGTATTAGGTATAAAAAAAGACGGAATAAGAGCATGCGATAGAGAAAGAGAAAAGAGGGAGGGAAAGAGAGAATAGCTCTCGTTTCCTCTGCCAGATGGCTCTCACTGTATCGCCTCATACTACTTACAATCAAGGTCGACGTCTCACTATTCCTTTCCTGACATAAAGTCTCTTACATCACGGTTTTATTCGATTGGCGAAGGATCGAAGATGCACGGAAGAGAGAAAAGGAAGGTAACGAACCTCTTAACGAGAGCCAAAATTCTATCTTTACTCTTAAATTCTTCGCTCGTTTTCATTTTTATCGGACGGTGAGGATAAACGTATCATAATATAGGGGAGGTCAAAAACCCGGAGAGTGGAATTCCAGAGGGCAGGAATGAAGGATGGCGAAAATTTTAGTTGAGTAAGAATGTTAATATTAGATTTGAACGATTCTGCGTTTGCTTTTTGTTTTCTCATTTAAATCTTTTTTAATTTAGCAGAATATTAGTTATGAATCATTACTTTTATTTAGAGAAAATGAACGACATTAAGCACTGGAAACTATTTAAATTCAACAGTTAATATTTCAAAAATTTGCATACTGAATAGAGCTGCAAGGAGCTCTTTTACTTTGGCTTTGATTTCACAATTTTTTTTTTCACAAAAATTAAAGAGCCTTTTTTCGGACTCATTCCTTTTGAGAACCTGAGCCTTTTTATTAAATATGACACGCGTAATTTCCCGCCTTAGAAACATGTCAGCTGCAGTTCGCAATAGCGCCGAGCAAACTAATAACAAATCTCATCTCGCTCTAATTTCAAACCTCGCCTCTCTTCTCTACCGTGACCCGAAAAGCAACGTAACGACGTCTACTACACGTAACGCGGCGTCTTCCCTAGTGAAAGACGGCGGCGAGGCGACGATGATTATAATAAAGTTCCCATCGATCTGCGAGCTTTGTCATTTTTTAGCTTTTTGGGCAGCTTTATGTGAAAAAAAACTGTTAAAAAACTATTGTGAAATTTTTGAAAAGTATTTATCATGATTTTTAAGTAAATTTTATGCTGTTTAAAACCATATTAAAAATATTCAAATTATCAGTAAATTTTAGTTTGTTGCTTGTAGCTTACTGCGTAAAACGGTAAACGGATATTAATAAGTATTGAAATATCAATATTTACAAAGTAATATAAAAATTGTTTGCTTTCTGTTGCATATGGACGTTCTTTGATACTTATGTACCTGCGTGTGCATGTGCTTGTGTATATTGTGCGTATAAATCAAAACACATACAGAAAAGGCCTGTCCGATTTTATTTCACGAGTTTCAGGTCACATTAAGGTAAAATCTCTTCCGTCAAATTTTGACGCATTCATAATACAAATTACTATAAGATAAGAGTAAAATATTTACTCCGATGCATCGAACACACTGATTAAGTTCTACCTGCCTACTGACTCCGGTAATCTGTTAATAGTGTATGGAAATGTTAATCAAGCGTTATTATGAATAGCACTTATTCGGTTTCAGAAATACAAACAAAAAATTTAAGTTCTGTACGTTTTGTTAGCTGGAATTTAGACTACTGAGGAAAGAATCTGATGTTACTTATATTTTGTCTTTCTTTTTATTTTAAAAGCTCTTAAAAACTTCGTTTCTCAGGAGAGATATTAGAACTTAACTATTTTTAGTTTAAGCTTATAAATTAATATAATGTAAGCTTTATAGTGAAATGGACAACCAGAAAAAAGTTTGAGTTTAGTATATACCGGTATAATTATCTATTTGGATGAACACTTTTCTGGAAGACTAATTTCCTTAAATCTTCCAGAGTTCTATTGGACTAAAATTAGGTGCGTCACTAACTGTGAGTTCAAGTATATTCACACTTTAAACTATCTCGTCTCGAAAGTATGGCAAAGAGGATTTGAAGAGGTTTGAAGAGGATTATAAAGTCAAGGAGTACCAAAAGAGCTTGAGCTGCATATTATACGTCTGAAATGGATACTAGGAGCTCAACTATACTTTAAACGGTGATAAACGTGATGTATTAGGAGGGGGTAATGCAATGGAAAATTAAGAGATAATTCATTTCGTCTAATGAACTTTAAGAACAAAGATATTTTACCAAAATTTAAGTTAAATTTAAGTATGATTAACGTTAATAAATCCAGTTTTAATGATATAGCATTAGATTATGAATAAATTTTTTTCAAAGATAAAATAGTCAATTTCAAAATTAAAATCAATTCTACAATTAATTATGGAGTGAAGCAACTTTATTTTTATACTTTTTTATTATTTCACTTTTGATTGCTACTTAAAGAAAGAAATACGATTATAACTAAAACGCGTGAGAGCCAACAAGATATAAAAATTGTGCAGAAAAACTTTCAAATTATAAAACGCATTTTTTATAATGAATAAAAAGAAAAAAAACAAGGTTTTACTGCTGTCACTTTACAAAAGCAGAAAGAGTCCTGCACAGGACGCGGGCTGCAGACGAAGTTCGGAACAAGCCGCCAGACAGTTTACTTCATGAGCATACGTGGCTATTTCATACGCAGATTATTTGAAATTTCTTCATTTACTTAAAATGGTACAATTTCGGAAAAAATTCAAAACAA
>JAPYZB010002501.1:0-14694 GCA_030522745.1 Eupelmus kiefferi
TTTTTTTAGAGTCAGTACATCATCAGCAAGTAGACCACCTACTGGTATAAACTTTTGTCAATTAGAAGAATCAATAAACAAATGGACTCTAGAATTGGAAGAGCAAGAAAAAGTTTTTGTTAATCAAGCTACACAAATAAATGCTTGGGACAGACTACTCATAGCAAATGGTGAAAAAATTGTGACTTTAAATCAAGAGGTTGAAAGAGTTAAATTGGAGCAGCAACAACTTGAACATGAACTTGATTATGTTGTAAGATTTTATTTACTAAAATACATTATGTATCATTAAAATTTAATTATATTTGATTAATAAAATTGTTTAATATTAAAGGTTGGTCAACAAAAAGAATTGCAAGACTGTCTGGTGCCTCTTGAAAAAGAATTATCCTTGTTATCAGTCACAGATCCAGAACGTGAATACACATATCGTTTGGCTGAAAATATAGACACTCAGTTGAAGCAGATGTCAGAAGATCTTAAGGAAATTATAGAGCATTTGAATGAATCGAATCGCGCTCAAGATTCAAGTGATCCTATAGTCCAAATAGTAAAGATTCTCAATGCACATATGAATAGTCTACAGTGGTTGGTACAACGAACGAATTTACTAAATCAAAAAATACAACAAATTGATCAAATGCATCAGAGTTTTAGGCAAGAAAACGAAAGAAGTTTTAGTTTAGCTTATAATTAATTAATTTTATATTTTATCTATTATTGTAATTTTCATTTATACATGTGTAAATTAATTCTTTTGAATAAAAAAAAATTTTTTTTTTCTATACAACATAGTTAATACATTTTATTTATTTAGTAAATATTCATAATGTAATGAGAATAACAACTTAGAATTAAAAATTTTCATTTGAACAATTCTATGCAAAAAAGCTATTTTGATGTTTTTTTAAGCATATAAATTCAATATGGAACCTTAATATTTAATTATTAGAGCATATTTTTTGGTAAAATCCTATAGTAAAAAATAAAAATCTTTAATGAACATATCCATAATGCTTGAAATAAAATTGAAAATCACAATAAAAAGTTTAATAAATAAGAATAGGTCATAATAAAATATTTGAGTATTATATAAAGAAACTTTATTTATTCTTAAATTACTTAATATTATTCAGTAAAAATTTAAATGATACGATAATTGTTTAAATAAAATTTTAAACTAGGCAACATCCATTGACTGTTCTTCTTCTTGATAAAACATAAAATCATCTTGGTATTCTTTCAAAAATTGGGAAGATCTATTTTCATCCATAAATAAAGTGTATGCTCTTTTCACATCTTCAACACTTACTTCCATATTTTTGTTTTTTCTGCAAATAAGAGATGATGTGGTAATCAACTGAATGGCATATCTTAGAGAAGTTTCAAGTGCAATTCGAGTTAGAACTAGAAGTGCATCATTGGACATTTCACAATCTTCCTCTTCACATCTTATTTTCAAAATTTCTTTAAGTTCAGACTCTTCATATGGAATGGTTGGAACAATAATCATGCGGTCAAGTAAATCAATTGGAATTCCATGTGGACTTTTATAGTTTGTGCCTCTAATCCTTGTGATACCACGATTTGTTGCCATAATTACTACTGGAGCCATTTCATTTTCCAAAGCACGATTTAAGAATGAAAAGCATTCAATGTCCAGCATGTGCACTTCATCAATAAATAATACTCCAGGCACAATTTCTGCTTTACCTTCTTCACGCCATTCAGCTACTTTCTGATTGATTTGTTCTCTCACTTCAGGTTTAATTTCACCAGTATCTCCTGAGAACAAAGCTAAAAAGCCATGTGTTCTACTATTTATAACATCTATTTCATGTAGAGTAACTGTGTGAACAACTTCCTTTCTTTTTTGTAATTCTCCTTCAGGACATTGAACAAAACGAGTCTGTGGTCCTGTTGCATCATAGTCACGGGCTCTTGTGAATGAACGTCCAAGTTTACTAATTTTACCAGTTGCTTTGTCTATCGTTATAACATCTCCAGCTTGAACTTTTTCTTTCATAAGACACTCAATCATTTTGTTACCCAGGTCATAAATTGTCTCCATTTCTGTAGTTTTTAATGTGAGCTTGCCAACTTTTGCTCCTACCCCAGCAACTGGTCTGTCAACCTGAATCTCTACAACTTCACCCTCAATGATTTCACTTTCCTCTTTGATCCTTATACCTATTGACTTTCTTATAGATTGTGTCAGAGCCTCTGTTTTGCTCATTTCTAAAGAGTAAATTTCAGAACCAGCCATAAGCGTGAATGGTGTATCTGAACCAAGGGACTGAGCCAATCCTAATGCAATGGCTGTTTTTCCAGTTCCTGGCTGCCCAGCCAATAATACTGCTCGACCAGCTATTTTGCCTTCTTTAATCATTTCCAGAATGACACCAGTAGCTCTACGAGCTTGAAACTGGCCAACCATCCCTTGAGAAACATTTCGAGGTTCTAAACTATCATCTAATCCTAAGCCACGGATGTGTGAGTGTGCACCAATACGCTCAATCCTGGTGATCTCTCTTACTTCATGAACTTTTGAAGCTGCAATCGCCATTTTATTATCTTTGTACCTAAAATCAATATAAAAGTATATTATTTGGTATCTATATTTTAAAAATTCAATAAAGTTATAATATCTGCTTATTCTATTGTTACAACACATAGCTGTTTTATTATTTTGTATTTTAAAGTTTTTATTTTTATTAAAAAATCATTCTAAGAATAACAACTTACAATACTAATGATAAAGAAACAGTCTCTTTGTTACTTTTGTGTCATTCAAAAAATAGTAAATTATTGATGAAACAAAATAAAAATTAATTTTAAATGTCAATTTAAATATTTCTCTTCTATTAATTGATATCAAACGCGTAGCAAATCACAAACCTTAAGAAAATTTCTTAATTATATTCATAGTTTTAATATATCAATACTTCTATTGACTCTTTCAAAACTATTAGCGGCGTGGTTACACGGTTTCTACCCAAACAATTCTTAATATTCCAATACATTTTCGAAATGCATACTTACTTTTTATCGCTTAAACAATAAGATTCTGAATAATTTTGGCTCTGATCATTCAAAATAAAACTTTGATCGTCAAATACTCTTAATCTTTCTCATTAAAAGCTCCGTCAATAAAAAATCGCTTTTCGGCTTTCGCGCAAGTCCGCTTTTTGCAGTTTTCAAAAAATACGTCTGCGCATGCGCTAATAACTAACCTTACCTCTAGTACCGGAATGGTTATCTTATGTGCCATGCTTTTGAAATTGAGGATGTTCTAAATGTGTATATATAAATAGTATTTTTCCAACGTGTGTTCTAGATTTGTTTAATGAATCGTTTATTCACAAAATTCATTCAAGAATATAAAAATGTTTGTAAAAAGACTGATAAGAGTGTTACATTCTAAAGGCTGTGTTTCACTGCCAAGGTTAGATTCAACAATCCGATATGTTACAAACTCAAGTTGCATTAATAACTTAAATTGTGCCAATGAAAATGTAACTTTTAATAATCCATTGATTGAAGATACAGCAGTAAGGAAACAGAAAATATATAGTGCGAATAATCCACATTATATTTCTAAAGAAAGTCATTATGCTCGTAATTTACTTGAAAGATCTCAAGTTTATAGTAAATCTTTGGCAGTACGATTACCACGTAAAGAAAATCTGCAGGTCAATGAAGATATCTTGCTGCAGAGGTGGATCAGTATGGATAATGCAGATCTGTTAAATAATTTCGAACTTGTCTCTTTTTATGCATCAACTAATAACGAAACTATGAATGATTATAAATATCGAGGGATAATTGAAGTAGTAATTAGTCGAATCTCACAATTCAGTACTAAGGAATTGAGTAATTTCTTAAGTTGTCTAGAATTGTGGAATATTCAAAATAGTGCAATGTATAATACAGATTTATTACAAGCTTTAGATGAAGAATGTTTAAGACAAATGAAAAATTGGAGTATAGATGAAATATTTTTGATAAATGATCATTTCTTCAAACTGAAACTTGGAAATATTACAAAGTTTCCTGCTGCAAGCTTAATAACTGTGAATCCACACAAAATGACTCCAGCTAATTTAATACAGTTTGCATTTTTATTGAAGGTAAATAAAAGGGTTCATGTTAATTTAAATGACTTTGAACGTTGTTTAGAAAAATGTATTAATAATTTTAATGTGGATGAACTAGGAATAATTGCAATGGCATATTTTAGATATGAAACAGCATTTAGGAGTCAACATTTTTTTCTAAAATTTATTCACAAACTTATTGAAAATATAGACGTTGTCAGTAATATTTCCTTATCATCAATTTTAAAGATTCTAAGGTAAGACCATAAACAAATCGTATTAATAAAGATTATTGTATGTTAATTCTTAGATTGTATGTATTTTATATTGTGTACATACATCCCTAATTATTCATATAATTTTCTTTTAGAAACATAATACTAATGCATGATTTTTTAATATGTATACATCTTTAAAATATTCACTCTGTCAAGTCTCTCAAGTCTCAATTTATTCAATTGCAATATTAGAGATACATTTTATTTTATTAAAAATGTTTATTTTAAATAATAACTTAAAATTTTTATTAAATAATTTTTAATATTTTTTCAATTTCTTTTAATTAGAATTTATTTATAATTTTTAAAAATTTCTAGATTATAATTATAAGTTTTTTTTTAAGGCACTTTATAAATTTTTATTATTTCATTTTAGGTATAGCAGTGATTTGACTACATTAGGACAACTTGACATATTATTATCTTCATTAGAAAACCAAATTTCACGCCTTGATTTACCTACTATTACACATATTGCACATCTAAAAGCAAGAGCTATGTTATATAATAAAAATTTAATGTCAAACATATTAGAAAGGTAAATAAAATATATGAATTTTTTATAATAAGTAAATTAATTAATATAAAAATATCAAATTACTATCAAAATTATTTTAAAAATGTCTTCTTTTAGATACACAAATGAAATTGATAAAGCCAGATTAAAAGATATTGAAAGAATAATATTTTCATTGTACATATTTAATTATCATCCTCAAACAACTTCATTTTATACTCTTGTAAATAATGAATTACTTAGTCCTTATAGAAGTTCAGAAATCGAAGTGTAAGTAAATATTAATAAAATTAAAAAGTTTCAAAAATATTATTTAAAGCTTACAGATTAGAAAAATTAATATTTTTAATATTTTCTATTTTAATCATATTAATTAAATATTATCTTTTTTAAAGTTTGAAAAATAGAAATTTATTTTTATTTGATTAAGTTTCTAATTACAAAAATTTAATATTATTCATTTTCTAAAGGTTTTCAAGGTCACTTGTTTATTCTGTCATGTTCATGCTCCAAATAAATTATTATCCAGAAAAAGTACTGAAGTATATCATGGAACCTGAATTCATCAATAAATTTTCTCATAATAATATTAATAATTTAGATCGTGAGTATCTTGTTATAGATTATTGTATAGAAATAGATCATCCTGAATATAATGGTCCAAGAGTAAAGAAATATTTACTGAATTTTATTCAAAAGGTAAAACATAATCAGCCATCAAAAATAAATTAATTATATTATATAAATATTATATTTTTTACAATAGAAAATTTTTTACAGAAATGTCAAAGGAAGTTAGAACGGCAAAGATTGAAACTCAAAAAAGGGGATAAATTAATAATTGATGTGGCTCACACTTGCAAGGTATATTAATTTTTTCTTAATTAGGTTACCTTAAAATTTACAAGTTACTTCACTTAAGGTTGCTTTTTGGAAATGTTGAATAAAAATATAGCATACTACTCCACTATTATAAATAAAATATTTCTTTTAGCAAATTTTTGGATGTGATTCAGCAGTTTACATAGATTCAGTATTACCACATTTTAACAAATCTGACATTATTATTTGTTATGATCCAGAAACGAAACAATTTGTTTCACCGGGGGATAAATTGTCTCAAATTCCACAAAATGTAATTAAATATGCTCCTAAAGATGGCAAAGAATGGTATGTTTTGGTCATGGGTGTACATAATATATTGACCAGAAATACTTTAGAACCTACTGGAGTTTTGACTGCAAAGTTAAGGCATTTAAGAAAAATTGGTTATACACCTATTACGGTAAGTTAAAAAAAATTTTTTATCCTGTTACTCTCTCTCTTTCTCACCCTTCCTCCCTTCCATCCAATTTATTTCCTTTCTTTTGCTGTGTAATATAAATTTATTATAATTTCAATGTATCATAATAAATAAATGCTTATTTTTTTTAGATACCTTATGTAAATTGGAATACACTGCAAAGCCTGGGTGAAAAGAAAGAGTTTATTAAAAATCTTTTAAATAAATAAGTAATGTACATAATTTTAACATTCTGTAAAAACAAATAACAGTTCATGTTTAAAGAATTTTTTAACGCAAATTTTTTAACTCGTGGACAGTACTTCTCCTTTTCTGCTATACAACAACGAGTTTTATGATAAATTTTATGTATATATAAATAAAAAGAAGGTTTAGATCTAACAAGATTAAATTATTTTTAATGATATGTATTTTACATGTAATGTTAGGTTTGATTTGTGACAATTATGTGTGCATTAACGTTTTTAGCAAGTTTAATAACATATAAAAATAGTAATACATGCATGATTGTTAATAGAAGTAACTTGTAAAGACAATGAATAGTGAAAAAATTTTCTATAAACTTTGCCATCATTGTACTCTGTAAATTTAAAAACTATATAAATAGTTTTGCAGCTTTTGCAGTTTTTGAAAATTGAGATCATATCACATTTTACTTAGTATTAAATATTCAAATTTAAATAATTGTTTATCTACAATCTTATTAACCCTTTGATATGACCACATTAAGATCTTGTCAGTTGCTAGCTCAAAAATTTATTCTTTATATAATCTTTATATAAAGTTAATATATTTTTGCAAAGAAATTGAAATTTTCTTATTTTTCTCAATTGTCTTAAACATTTTACTGGTAAAATTTAATGCAAACATAATTTCATAATTAAGGTTGTGACATCTATGCATATGTTTTACATTTTTATATATATTTTTACTAAAAACGTGAGATAAATTTAAAAATTACTTATGACGTACACAAAGCGAGACTTAGCATAGTATTTTTGTTCGAGCGTGCGCGAAATCGAGCTTTACATACGGAGTATCAAAAAATTATTATTATATACTTATATTAAAAAAATTTTATATCAGTTTACACGAAAATTATGCTTTTTTACTTTAGTTTCACTTACCTCTGTACATGATTTTACAAATTTTACAAAGCATGACAATTTTATGGCAAAGTTTACCAAAGAAAATGATTTGCACTAGGAATTGATTAAATTATTGAGATTACAAAATAATACATTTCGATACTATTGCGAGAAAGTGATTTTAGCCAAGCGTGAAAGTTTGCGTCCGAGCGAAGTGAGGGTGACAAAGCCACGCGAAGTTGAATTCCTTGCTCACGTATCAAACCGTATTTTTTATACGACGTACACTAAGTAAGTTTTAGCATACGCTTTTTTGTTCGAGCATGCGTGAAGTTGTACTTTGCGCACATCATGTCAAAAAATTAATGATCATTGAATGATCATAAAAATTATATAAGATAATAAAATATTGTTGAAATTGTTGAATTTGTTGTATTAAAAAAATAAAATGAAAAAATATATATAATCTAACAACGTATAATAGTCTACTTTTTAATTAATATTGTACCTTAAATATTTTCTGAATCAAAACTTTTATTAATTTTTTAGCAACTACATTTTTTTAATTTGTTCACAACCGACATATATGCGATCATTTGCACTGGTATACATGCTAATACTAGTATAATTAATAGAATGGTTATTTTCACTTTTTTAATCTTGTTAATTAATTCGTAACGAAATTTTCTATGTTACAATAAATTTGTAAGAAACACTTTTAGCTCCAATCATTTTAAAAAGTTGCTCTTTAGAAAATGTTGTGTTCAATTGTAGTGAAAATAATTAAAGTTACATAGCGCGTGTGTGAAATTTATACTTAATTTTATTAACAAACATTTTGCAAAGAATATTAAATGCAAAAACTGAAATTATGTGTTTATGTGAAATTATGGGACGTTCAAAATATTTTCGTTATTGCATGTATTGTTTAGTGCATTTTTTTAAATAATATGGTATATTTTTATTTCTGCGGGATATTTTTGAATAAATTAAAATATGAAAGAACATTTCGGAACTTTTAAAGATATTTAAGAATGTTAAAAAAATTTAAAACATACATTTACTACCTATATGGAACATGTTTTCTAAATACTCATTCTAAAGTAAATAAATTTATCATTTCGCTTTTAATAATAGGTCTATTTACTTATTTACAAGATAAATTTATCATCATGCTACCTTTAAAGAATCTTGCTTTTTTAATTATATTAAAAAATGTCTCAACTCGCCAAACTGTCCACCAGAACCATCAAAAGATTGCAAGCTACACCTAAAATAAATAGAGCACTTTTAGATATTAGCAGACTACATTATCATTAACACCAACTGCAAAACGAAAGTCCTGCAAATGGAGCACTGAAATGCGAATGAACGACAAACTGGTTTTAGTTGGTAGCCATGCGAGCTTTAAAACAGCTGATTATTTCTATTTATTCGCAAGCACAAATACTTGTAAGAAAGCCTTAATACTTCCATATAGCCTTATTATGTGTGCCTCACGTGGAGCCGGTAACTGCGTGGATCGTTTTGGATCTCGTAATCAAAACAATGGTTAAAATTGTTTTTCGAAAAACATCCTTTTAAGAAATCGTTGCATACATTAAAGTTATTATTATATTTACTTTATTGTGTCTACTGTTTTCCAGAAATACAAACAGCTTACATGACTGTTTTATTATAATTTAGTCATTAACTTAGTTCGAAAATGTTTGCCGAAGGATTGAGTAGAGTGTTAAAGTACCATGGTAGAATTGCACTGCAGAATGTGGATCCGGCGATCAAATTTTTCTCTGGTGTTTGTAAAAATCATAAACTGCAACAAGCTGGTGAAAAATTAAACGTTTTGAATAGAAAAAGTTTTGTGTGTAAAGTATTAAAAAACAATGAGAGGTATTGCAATTCGCAAGCACATAAAGGACAGAGTTTATATGTTGAAAATCTTTTCTCTATGCGTCGTGTACTAGAAGATTCTAGTCACCATACAAACACTGTAGTTGTACCACTATATTCAAAAGAAAACTTACAAATTGACAAAGATGATGATTTATTAGGATTGTCATGGTCTAGTATGAATAATGAAGATTTATTAAGTAACTTTAAACTACTTTCTTTCTATGCTTTCAAAAATCATGTATTTATTCAAGAGCCAAAATACCGAAACATACTGGAAACATTATCAAGTCGATGTTCGGAATTCAGTGATCAAGAGCTGCACAATTTAATGGATTGTGTTGCATTATGGAGTACTCAAAAGAAAGAGCCAATTTATGAAATTTTTTGTAAAGTTTTGGATAAGGAATGTTTAAAACGAATGCCTAATTGGTCAATTGATAAGTTAATGTTGATGAATGATCAATTCTATTATATAAAAATGGCAAGATTATCGGAATTTACTTATCGTAGTTTAAAAAGAATTGGTTTCAAATTAAAAAGTTTATCTCCATCACAGTTAATACAGTTTACATTTTTTATGAAAATAAATCGAAGAGTTCCTGTTCCACCATATGAGTTAGAGTATTACATAGAAAAACATGCTGATAAGTTCACAATAGGACAGTTAGGAATATATCTAATTGCATTAGAACAATATGATATCACAATTAAAAATCCAAATTTTACAAGGAAACTTTTAAAAAGATTTAGTCAGAATTTAGACAATGTCAATGAAAGTGTTATAACAGCACTTTTGAAATCTATACAGTAAGTGAAATATTGCCTATAAAATTAAACATGAAAAAATAATTTTTTATGTAAACATAAAAATTAATTCTTTGAACTTTACATAGAACTTAAATTCTATAACTTTTCTTTAGTTCAGCAAATGATAAAAATTTGATAGAAGAAATAAATGATTTTTTTAAATTATTGGAAATGCGAGTTTCAAATTATTGTTTGGCAACTTTAGTAGCTATTGCTGATTCAAAAAGAAAACTTTTAATACATAATGATGTAGTTATGACAAAAATATTAGAAAAGTAAGTTATATAAATTTATAAGCTTAATTTTAATTTAAACTAATTTTATTATTAGATTTAAATAAAATATTGTTTTTTACATTATAGGTTCGAAAAGGAAATGGAAAGTCCATATATGACTTTAAAATATTTGGCTGAGATAATATTTGCTATAAGTACATTTAATTATGATCCTAAGACAACAACTTTTTATTCTTCTGTAAATAATAAATTATTAACTTTTGATAGCAATGATGAATTAAAAAGGTAAATATAAAAATTTGTTAAAGTAATGCCACAATTATTATTTTATTGCACTTTTTAATAAGATATTTTAAAAAAAATCATCTTAATTTTACTAAACCAGAATAAACTAATAATTTATTTTGATGCCATGATTTTTCTTTATTAATAGTAATATTAAATGTTGCTATATAGGAATTATCCACGAATATATGTCAATATTGTTTCAAACATGCTTCAAGTGAATTTTTATCCAGAAGAAGCTTTAAAACGTTCAATGGAACGCGAGTTTCTTAATAAATCTTGTGCAAATGAGAAACACATGTTGGATAATAACTACCTTCTTATGGATTATTTTATAAAACTAGAACATCCTGAATACAATGGTCCAAGATTAGACGAAACATTACATGAATTCTTACTTAAGGTAAAAATAATTATTTTACTTTTATTGTATTAAATTTCTAAATTTCTGGTTTTTTTTTTTATAGAAATATGGAGCAATTTTTAATGACAAAATAAAAAGTATTGAAAAAATCGGGAAATACGGCAAACTGATGAACGAGGTAGCAGATACTTGCAAGGTATTTATTTATGAACATCATAATTATTTATGTCTAATATAACTTTTCAAGTTTTATATTTCATTAAAAGAAAAGTTAAGCTAAATAAAATGTTTTAATGATACTTACAAATTTGTGAAGTTCAGTTAAAGTTTCGTTTTGCAAATATCATAAAATCATTTTTATTTACGCAAAGTGAACAAAACCGTTTAATGTTTTCTTCATACATAATGTACAAAAAGTTAAATTTTAGGCACGCAAAACACAAACATTTTAACATACTTTTCGCATATTTTAATAATAAAATAACTATTACTTTTTCATAAATTAGTGACTTATTGAACGAATTAAAAAAAATAAAATAATTTGGAAGCGCTTTTTAGACCCAAACTTTATCAGGGTGTAAACTCTAAGGTATTATTTAAAAATTTTATGAAAGATCTGCAGAAATTTCAAAATGTTTTTAATTTTTTTTTTTCTATAATTGAGAAATTTTGTGAGAGGTTCAGAAATGTATAATGTTCTACACCCCCTGGGAGATTTTATTTTATGTATGATAAATACTGATTAAAAGTCAAATCGTTATATAATTGATTCTTTTTACTTTAAAATAAAACTTATAAATGTTGTATATATAAAACAATAATCTTTGTTGGATTCAATTTTCACAAATGTAAACTTATTTTTCAGAAAATTTTAGGTTCAGATTCAGCTATTTATTTAGATACGCTTTTACCGCAACTCGCCAGAAGGTTCATTGTCATTTGTCACGATACAGAAGCAAATAAATTCATTTCACCAGAAGAAGAGTTATCAAAAATTCCACGAGGTGAAATAAAGTATGCACCAATTGACGGTAAAAAATGGTATGTTCTAATAATAGCGCCGTCCACTAATGTAGTGAGGAATACTTGTCGTCCTAACAGCCAGATCGCGTATCAAATGAGGCTACTAGAGCGTATCGGTTATACACCTATTACGGTGAGTATGCGCATTTCTCTGCGTTTTGTTCTCTATTGTTATCTGATAAGTGTCATTTCATTTTCTCTTACAGATAATATGCAAAGATTGGTACGATCTCAGCGACGAGGTTGAAAAGGAAAAATACGTAAGGAACATTCTGTGTAGATATAATATATTATCGTCCTTTGACAATAACATTAAAATTAGTACTCCATAATGGGCAACGTTGATAGATTTTTACATGATAAGAGTTATATCACAATTATGAATTCGTCGCGACATGTACACAAATGTTATATATCTAAAATAAAATAACTTTTATTTACTGATAAATCTCTTTCATTATTTACAACAGTGGATATCTTCGTTTGGGAAATATATTATTGTCTTACTTGATTAGTTCTTTTATGAAATTTTTGTCTCTTGATTGTTTATTACATTTGTACATCGAACTTTGGAGAGATTTGTGTCTTCTGTAAATTCGTATGCAAAAATCTCGTTGGAGACACAGTTTAATTAAATAAAAAAAAAGAATTAGCTACATTTAGAAAAATACGAACGTTAATCCATAACGCTGTGCATCATCTTTTTTACATATTCATACGTAACGAATAAAGTAGCCGTTGCCGGAACTGTCCTAATTAACGTAGGTTTGAGACCATTATACAAGGCTAGGAATCCTTCAGTTCTTGTTATTTCTTTCATTATGACCAGTGCTGGCGACTTCAGATTTTGAACCTTAAAATAATAGAAAATTATGCTGTTAATAAAAAATTGTTTATAAAAACAAAATTATAAAGTTTGTCGTCGTTAAAATTATTACATACTATTCATATTACTAAAAAACAACAAATCAATTATTAAAATAATTTTCTTTTCATGAAAGAAGCAAGAATATTTTAAATATAGTAGTAAAATATAGTTATTAGTTTTATTTCCTAAATGAAAAAAATTAAGTTTCACATAAAAATTATTTAAATTTGTAACTTTCAATCAATATATTTAATACTGAAAATAGAAATCTGAATATTTTGAATCATTTATATTAATAATTTTTCGAAAAATCGATAATTACGATTTTGCCCGCTAATATAATGAAAATTATGAAACACAATTGAACAATTACTTGGATTCGGCTCTTAACAACGTCGGCAGGAAAGATTACAAGCCACAGCACAGATCCACCGACTGCCCCGGCCACCATCGTTTTTTGCCATCCGATTTCGTCTCTGTTTTCACCAGGCTTCGCCAGAAGTTCTCGTGTTAGCTCATAGGCACCAAAGAAAAAGAAATATCCAGGCATTTCTCGAGCAATTGTGGACGTCAAACCTCTGTACATACCAGAGATACCGGATTCTCGGATAATTTGTCTTGTCAGTGTCCAGGGCCCAATGAATTTCTGGAATAAATTTAATTAATAAACCAATTTAGTTATTTAGTATTATAAAATTTTATTCTTTTTCTATTTTTATTTTATTTATTTATACCACATTGGCTCCTTTTTGTTGACTTTGTACTTCTCTCATTGCCTGCAATCGACATTTAATTAGTTCTGTTGGACAAAGTGTAAGAGAGGAAAAAAATGCTGCAAAGAATCCTGCCCATGCATTTCCAATTGAACTTAATTCTTCGACTTTAGGTACACCTAATAAAAAGGAATAATTTTTTAAAAATTTTGTTTAAGTTAAAAGTTTAAAAAAAAGTTTCTTACAGCAATTGTACATATGATTTAAGCATCTAAACAAAGTAGAAAACATTTTTACCTAGAAAACTAGCTACAGCTTTCTGGCAGCCACCATAGGCTGCAAATAATATTGAATTTTCAGCTACATTAGCAACTACAGATGGTACAGTTCCAGCATATAATCCTCTTGCAATTCCATCTGTTTTTAAGGTCCTTAAAAAGCAATCTACCATTCCATTGTACATTGCAGGAAAAGTTTGCATTTTTACTTTTACTGTATCTAGTGGTTGTCCAACATAAACCAGTGCCACTCCACCTGTTAATCGAATACATAAATTATATAAATGGTCCTTATAAATAAATAAATCTAAATGAAAATTGTTATATAAAAAAATTTAATCTTTTAACAAATTTTAAAAGTGGGTAAAAAGCAAAATAATACAATTAAATTATATACCAAAAATCAATAATTTTCAATATCATTTTTAGTTAAACCATTTATTGTTATAAATCTTTATTTTTTTTTAATTTGGAAGTAAATAAAAGTTTTAACTAGATATAATAGCATTACAAATTATGTCCATCATATTGTAAAAGCATACTAAACTACAATTTTATAATAGTTTTTTATGTTTTATATTTATTTGTTTCTTTATTTATTTATTTTTTGTTTAAACCAATTAAGTATTAAAAGATTCAGAAAGGTTTAAATATTTCAGAAATGCTTTAAACATAAAACTTTTAAATAAAAAAGAAAAAATAAGTTTGATTGATTACACTTCAGTAGAAAAATAAAAACTTTACAATTATTGTTTATCATTTATTATCATTTATCAAACAAGAGAACCCTGATTTTAACTCGCAAAACCTTATCTAATCTAACATTGTAATTAGAAGAAAATAAAAAGTATCTTATATTTATTGAATGACAAATGTCTAACTAAAGAAATTAAGCTTCTATCAGCGCTCTCATAAATAATTTAGTTAAGATAAAATATCACAGT
>JAPYZB010002502.1:0-13281 GCA_030522745.1 Eupelmus kiefferi
TATCACTCAGCAAATTTTAAATTTAAATCCAAACCCAATCCAAGCCAACAATTTTCAAAAAACAAGAAACAAAAATCCCGCACCCATTTAAACCATCCAACTCAGCCACTCCCATGCGTAATCCAAGCTCCTTCTCATCGCGCAAACCGCTAATCCAGCGCGCATCCCCATCGATTATTTTAATTCGCCTCGAATGCGAACCAAGCGTCCGTGTATAGCTCACTGGTACCGCTCGTCAACAATTACAAGCAGCGGCTAGTCGTTACCCAGGCTCTCTGCCCCTAGCGTAAGCGCGCCGGCTCCCGACACACCTGACTGCTCCCTATGGCGCGAACTAACCCAGCGAAAATACACATCTCGCTCTCTTTCGTAACGCATTACGAGCCGGGAGAAATGGGATGTCTGCGTAGGAGATGCTAAATCACTTAACGGAATATGCACGTGCTGGTGAGGTGAGCTTTGAGATCGGGCTTGGGGAGAAGAGGAAGAGAACACGTGTTTTGGAATTGAGGGTTGTGTAATTATTGCTTGAGACCGTTTGATGCGTTGTCGTTGGGAGCTGGCTTAGCGGATGGTTTATCGGACACGCGATTGGGAGATTTGAATTGGTTTTGTTTGGGATGGTGGAAAGATGAGGTGGTAATGCGAGAGCAAGTGTGAGTGTAGTTGAGAAAACGTGGAAGGATGAATCGCTTTGTGTAGATATTTCTTTTGGATATTGAATTCTGCATTACAATTTTAATGTGAGTGCAAAATTGATTTTTCTTTGAACCATGATTTGAATGCAAATATAATTGCTTTATCAGAATTTAAAATTTTATCAAATTTTTTATTTTATGGATGCTACATTATCTAATTTTTACTGTGAGTAAAAAAATTTATTCACTAACATTCATCTTAGCATTTCTGATTACAATTATTATTTTCACTCCGACACATTTGAGTGAATTTGTGAATAATATCTTTGACTCAAAGAATTTATTCGTTCAAACTTATTATAAAGAAGTAATAACTGAATCTATTACTATCAAAAAAAAAAAAAAAATAAAAAAAAAATAGTAGCCACTTTTAACTTTAGTAAAATAAAGAGCCTAAATTCACTTCGTATAATATATCAAAAGCTACCAAAAAAAACCCCATTATTCAAACCTGCACCCAGTCAATAGCTACAGAGTCAACGATGATTGAACGAAGCTCAGCTCCCAGCGAGTCGCTCCCGTCATACTGCAGCGTATTTCGTATTCATAGAATCGCACGAGAAGCGCCGAAGAATAGCCTCGGCAACGGCCAAGTCTTTTCTGCGCTGAGCTACTGCGCGCCGAGCTTTTTTGTTAAGCCTGCTCTTTTGACTTCGCTTTCGAACAAGATAAATCTCGAAAATGAAGTTGAAAGTAAGTCGTTTTAAGCGAATGACTGTTTTGTGCATCGGGACTCTCCGGTGTATTTTTACTTTTGTTTTGCATTGTTCGAGCTTCTTGAAAAATAAAATAAATTTATTCCCCAAGATTAATTCGGCTTCGTGGAGCACTTCTAACTTTTTATACAACGCTCGCGCAAAAATTATCATATTTAAAATAAAAATAAAGTACCATGCGATATTTAAATACCATAAACTCGCCTTATCTCTCGTAAGCACCGTTACCAAATGCAAAATTCACCTCGCCAAAAAGTCACCTCTCCTTCTCGCTCTCAATGAACCCACAACTTCCTCGAGACAATGACAGCATGCGCCCATTGTCGCGTGGGCCTCCTGGCTCTCTCGTAACAGGAGATGGTATTAACCCCGAAAGAAGTACCGCTCGTTTTCGTCCCTGAGAGCGGCGAAAAAAAAGGAGAGCCGCCCGGACGTAAATGGCTGTACGCGAGGTTGTAATATTGGTGCAGGTTTTGCGAAGTGTGCTCACATGTGCTGGATGCGTCAGCAAAATGGGTGACCAAATGGAGAGGTAATCTAGGAACAGAACTAGATAGGTTGAATGGAATGAAAAATGTGGGGAATCGCTTTAAGGAGTAATATTTGTAGGTGTAATGCAAAAATTTTGAAATGTGTATTTTTGTTCAGATTATTTTGATTCAGTTATGCGTTCGATCATAAATAAAGATATTCTTATTTTTTTTAAATATGTAAATAAAATTTTAAACTTTTTTCTTGATATTTAATTCTGTATATATTTTATACTTTAATAAACGCCTAAAGAACATCTACTTTTTAAAAGACAATATAAAGTTTTAAGCTGTAAAATATTTGGCACGCTGACATTTTTGACAGGGAAGCCAAAAAAGTCTTTTTATTATTTTTACTTCGAAAGCGCAATAAAAGTTTAATAGATGATCATAAAAATGAAACGTTAGCTCATCAAGCTCAGCTTTAACGTTTAAACTTTTAAATAGCAATAAAAACATAATATACTTTGAAGAAAATTGTGTTCCAAATTTAACGTGACTGCTAAAACGAAATAAATTGGTTTTTGCCTGCTTGGATATCTTGTCTCAATTAGCTTACATATTTATTTACTCAAAATGTAAATTTGTACTGCATATATATACATAAACTTTGATAAAAATATATTAATTACGTTATAGGCCGGCTGACTTCAGGAAATGCCTTACAGGCCACAATACCCTGACCATCGTCATAGTTTGGAATTAAATTGGTTGTGCCTTAGAATATAAAAAAAGGTAAGATAATTTATAAGAAAGGATGATGATAGAGTTATAATTCTATAAATTTGACGTTGAGAAAATCTAAACGTTTTAATACTAGTACATTTCATTTAAAAAAAAAATCATGCTGTATAGTTCTACATTATCATGTGATACATAAAATCAAAAAAATTTTATAATATTCAATTTTTAATATATTTTCATTTTTTAAAAGTAAAGTAAAAAAAATCTTTATTACTCTTCAAATTATTATGTCATTTTAATCATTTTTTGAACCTAACAATGAATGGATTGAACTGATATTAATAGAGTGTTTTTATACAGGTAAAGCATATTGACAGTTTCAAATTGGAATCAATTACATACAAGTTTCGTTTTTTGCACAACAAAAATGAAGCATGGGGCTGAAACGCAAAGAGCAAAGACACCGACTCTGGGCTTTATAATGTGCTACTTGGAATATAAATTACAATTAAGCCCTCATGAGGAAGCAATCAATATTTGGGTTGCGTTACTCCAGCCGAAGGGTATGTTAAATTGACTTTATAATATCAATCTACCCTTCCCGTATATCTGGTAAATCAAAACATTTCTCCACTTTTTCAATATATAGAAAAAAAAATTGGAACACGAAAACTCCAATCAACAAAATTCGTTTTCACAAGAAACTTCCTCAATCGATCTCCAACAGCTCCCTTTTTTTCCTCGCGGCACTCTTTTTTCCTCTCGACTTCGAAAAGTTATCAGGAACGCGAGTCTTGCACACTTGGAGCCAGCGGCGCGCTCGCGCATGGCCATAACGAAGGCCGCAGTAAATATTGCGGATGGACAATGATGTGAATTACGGAGGTTCCAAACCCATAAACGGCTTGATTTTATGTTGGCGAAGAGAGAGCGAGAGAGAGGAAGAGAGAAAGAGAGGGCTGGGGGAGAGCTGCCCCGCCACACAGGACGACGTTTTTCGAATAGCTGGCGGACAGCACGAGCCGAGGGCTTTCCGAAGATTTTTTATTGTCACGCGATATCCTTGCTGCGGTGTCCCGTCATGTTTAGGATTTCTTTCGGTGACTTTATGCCGGATTTTTTGACGATAGTGAGAGAGTGCGATTTAGAGATGCCGATATAGAAGGATACGAAGAAATTATTGTAAGATAGAAAAAAAATAAATGATCTAACTGTTACATAATGATAATATGTAACAGTTCGCATAATTTTAATTTTTTGAAATTGTAGTAAAACGTTTAAAAATTAACATCTACATAAATGAAGTTACAAAGAATAAAACTAGACTGGAAAAAAAAAACAAGATTTTATTTGTACTTTGATATTCAAAAACTTTCAACAAGCATAATTTGAGACCAGATTGATATTTTTTATATTGAAAAACTACTCAAATAAAACTTATTGAATTATCAAACTTATTAAGAAAAGGAATAAAACAAGGAACACAGTCAAACTCTTAAACGCGAGGTTTTCTAACCATTTTTATTTTTTGTTTAATTTTTTCATATATTTGTTTATGTAACACCTCTTTTAAGGAAATAATTCATTTTATTATTTCAGGTAAATCGAGTACTATTGTCTGCTTCGGCCAAAAAAAATTTTTTACTTTATGTATATAAAAACACTAATTGTATTTTGTTATTTATTTTTTAATTCATTTTCATTTGTAACACTTAGCCAAATGTTAAGTAACCTGTAAGACAAAATAAACGAGAAGACGCAAACTAAATAAATATAATAAAATTTCAAAATATTTCAAAGATTCCTCCCTTAAGGTATTACAGGAAGTGTAAGTATTAGTGGAACGCGAGAAACAAATTTAAGTTAGGTTAGTTTAGGTTAGTTTTATGCACGTTGGTTATCTTTGAAAAAATATCTAAATTCAAAATCTTTTTTTTATTAATTTTTTTTCATTTTTATTATTTTTTTTTCATTTTTATTTATTTTTTTTTCATTATTATTTTTTTTTTCATTTTTATTTTTTTTCATTATTATTTTTTTTTTGCATTACCTCTTTCATTGAATATTAATTTCCCGCTACTTTCCTTTCTCGCATCCAAGCACCTCACCACCTCTCACCAGCTAAAAATCGCAGCCACACATCGTCGCCTCGATCCCGCCCGACGCTGGCGCAATAAAACGCAACCCTTAAAAGCCAAGCGCGGCCATAGATCGACAGGCAAACAAGCGCGTCGACTGCACAAAATCTCATTATTACACCCACGGCGACACGTAACTCCCCTGGAGCCAGCGTCTATCGGCCGCGTGTTTCTGGGTTATAGAATAATAGCCAGGGACTTTCTACCATCAAGTAGATTTATGAATATTCTGTCACTCGCGCTCACGGTATTATATCGCGGGCGCGCAACTGCTCACTCAACTGTGCGAGTTAATCGGCTCGCTCGCTGCGCCTGAAACAGTTGGCACGCCGAGAGCGCGCAGTGAATAGCGTAATGAAATCGTACGCCGATCGATGGAAAAAATTGGAATATCATAACAAATCACTTCGCCGGTGTAGAGTCATTGTTTAGTCGAAGGGATTTTTTCGTAACGCCGGTAGCGAGAGTATGTTTGCGTTGGATTTTCTTTTCGAATTGCTTTGTTGTGTGGTATAATTTGTTTTGATTTTAACATTTGAGTGCTCGTAAAATTCCGGATTCTCTACTACCAAAAAATCAAATCTACCATAGAGCAATAAAAATTAAACACTCAATAAAGCATATCTAAATTCACCCGAATAAACTTTCAAGCCTCTAAAGTTTCAAAGCCGCATTGAGCAATCACATACGCAAGCCCCTCGAAACAAAGAAAACGGTCAAATCGATACACAAACGCGGCATACCGATCTCTCACACTCGCAATCTTTCGCACCCCCGCCCGCGAGAAGCAAAACGAAATAGCCTCTTCTTACAAGCTCGCTCGCTCCGGCCAATCAATAAAAATGTCGCTCGCTCTACAAAATCTACTCTCTCTCTCCTCGTGTACACCACTCCAACAAAGCGATCGTATTACGAATTGATGTTGTCGCGCTGAAACAGATCTCTCCCAGACCGGAAGATTAAATCGTCCCTTGGTAGAGCTCGGCTTATGGATAAATAATTACGATTTTTGCACCGAGACAATACGCACACACACACATAGTTGTCTCGTCGAGATATCGAGAGCGGATCGATGCCGTAATTTATACTTGCTCGGTCATCCTCGGGAATCGGCGCAATAAGTCACCTGTCCCCCCGGCGCGAGAGAGCAGAAGCATCTCTCTCTCTCTCTTTCTCCGCAGCGCGAGGAGAGCGAGATTATCTGTGATCCGGATAAACCGGCCACGAGCTGGCGCGAGCCTTGGTGTGTATAAGCCGCGCGCGCGGGATCTTATCGTGCTTAATCCCTATTTATTTTCGTGCCCGGATTCGCTCTCTCTTTCTCTGTGTGCATATGCGCGCGAGCTGAAATTTGCATGAGATATCGAGAGCTGGTAGATGCTTCGACAGTTCGGGGAATTCCGGAGGATGCTAAATAGAATGAGGGGAATTGATATCGAGGCGGTGCCGCTGATTTTCGATGGCTATTGTGTCTGAGAGGCTGTGATATGACTTAAAAGCATGTTTTTCGCCTTCGATATCTTTTTTTCATAATTATTTTGAAATAACTTGTGTAAATTTATGTGTTTGAATGCATTGACAAACAGGTGAGCTTCCACTCTAACATTACATCACCCAACGTCTCTAAAAAAAACGTTACACAACATCGCAAAAGCCGTCCAGACCCCACAAAGCACATTAGCATTCCAACCCTCCAGCAGACAGTCGACCGTTACAAGACGACCCCAAAGAAGCAGCCACCTATCTTCAAGAAAACGACCAGGAGGCGCCCTATCTACCCAAGAAACCGTCGCGACTTACTACTTCCACACCCGCCCATCCTTCCTCCACTCCCCCCTCGCTATTACCCGAAAAAACCTGCGCGTGCCGACGCGCGTGTCACCTGTCTCGGTCACGCTCACCTGACCCGAGGGGTGGTTGCATAGAGAGCACTTGCAGGAAAAATCGCGGATGCACGCTTGGCTGCGTCCGGCCGAGAAGCAGGAAGGAAGTGTGTAGGTAGGCGCACGCACCCCCGTCTTGGGGGTTGCAGGTGCACAAGCGGGAGGTCGGGGGATGGCGTGTGTGGGGTGCGCGAGGCGCGCTTCTTAAAGTGGCGGATTCATGCTTGCGTGATTATTATCGGCGCGCCACGGGCATCACGGGTGGTGAGCGAGCTGGCCCACCTGGAGTATGTGTGCGCAAGGTGTGGTGGTTGAGGTGCCTGGGTTATGGAAATTCAGGTGAAAATTTCGAGAGCGACGGGTGGTGGAGAGGATGGGGGAGTTGTTAAGCGAGGCGGTTGGAAAATTGGGCTGGATTTTGAGGATTAATTGGAATTTTAATGTTGGGGGTTCTTTGTGTGGTAGAATTTTTAAGTGTCATTTTTTAAAATTTTAACTTTGGAGGGTAAAAAAAATAAGTAGGTATTAGAAGTCATCAAAATCCTAATTTTTAAATAATTATAATTTACTTATATATTATTAACTTTATATTATTTGCAAAATTTAACTTTTGGTAAATATCGTGGAAGAGTCTATGACCAAGTATCGAAATAATACAAAATAAAATAAATAAACTATAAATTGGTGGTATTACGAGCCATACTTGTTACAAAAAGTTTTTAAATACAATAGATAGATATAGAAATTTTTTATTTACTTTTATATCTAGTAATTAATATAATCAAACGATCACAGACAAAAAAGTTAAATTCTCCAACTCAGAAATCCAGCAAAGACATTACCCGAAGACACAACTCAATTCGTTCTCCAAACCCACAAAACACAAGCCCTCACTCACCTAAATAAAAAAATTTACGACGAAACCGTATCCCCACTGTATAAGACAACCCAAAGTGGACCCCTTCCGAGCCGATTTCGGGGCCCCACCTTGCCGCCAAGGGGTAGTAGTTACACTCAGGGGCCACGCGAGCGCCCGCGGCATATGGCCGCCTACGAGGAAACACGCATCGCTGGGCCCAGTGCCACCCCGCAGGTACATCTTGGTGGTCGTAGGTGGTGCGCACCTCGAGGATATCTCGGACTCTTCGGGCAGGTTCCTTCGAATTTATGGGCGCGCGCCGCGAGGCGGTTACGGTTAATGCGATCGAGCTGCGCCTTCAGTAATATCAACCGAAAGGAATATGTATATGTGGGCCATCTGCCTTTTTTACTTTACGTTTCTGGAATACGGAAGAGCGGGCTCGTAAAGATCACGGGCGCAGTGTCTATTGTAAGAAGCGTATACGTAATGGAAGGTGTGTTCGAGGCGTATGGGAGGGGGGAAGGAGTTACGATTATGTTATTGGACAATTAACGTCGGGACTTGTTGGGTCTGTGTATATACCGCTTCTATCGTATTGTGTAATAGGAATTAGACGGAGAGTGCCGGCACACGCTCGCCACGCGCGAGCTGGATGGCTGTAATGCTCGTGGAAAATATAAGCTCGTGGGATAAGCACACAAAAGATAGTTTAAGTACGGAGCGCCGATTAATTTAATTTGGAACGATGCTTCCAGGCTTTCCGGTTGTAATTACTGGTATATGCATGGGGATATTGTTGGGCTTGGCTGCAGTAGTGCAGCTAGTCCGGAAAATGTTTTATTTCTCCGGAAGAGCTGTTTGCTCGGGACAAACAGTTTCCTTGTTTCGCCTGCCGGCTTATGTTTGCTTTAAGGCTTTTAGTGAAGGTGTTGTAGTAATCGGCGTGGGAGACGAGAGTTTATGAGTAACTTAGTAAAAAGTTAGTTGGAGTTAAACGTATTTGAGCTTTGTTGTAATTGCTGTTGCGGCTACTTGAAGTAAAGTTGATATATTTGAAAGGCTTTAAAAAAATATAACTATTAGTAAAGTATTAGTAAAAATTTTTAGTACATTTCGATACAAGTGTGCGAAGTAGATTCTTACACGGGTGTAGTTTGTCAAACAAACTATATAAAAACACCCTTGCAAGGATCACTTGCTTTACCCACGTGTATCGAAGTCTATTTATTTTGAGAGAGTGTAAAAAACTCGCCTTTTTGTGCTTGTTTTGCGTGTGCAAAGTAACTGTTTTACGCACTGCACGCGCGAAGAATTTACTTTACACATCGTTTGCAAAGTACATTGTTCACGCACGCCATGTGTGAAACAGCTGCTTCGCACACGCAAAACAAGCACGAAAAGGCGAGTTAAAATTTAAGGAGTACATTTTTTTAAAATCTACTATTTGTGGATAAATGGAGAAACTATACATTTTCAAGATTGCATTATGAAGAGTAAATTACTTGATTTATTGAAAATTATTTTGCATAAAAAGTGAATTTATTCATTTACTCTTTATGAAGAGTAAATTTCACTAAGGGGTAAATTTAACATCAATTAATCTTTAAGTTTCATAGAGTACCTTTAGTGATGTTTTGCTAATAAATTACCTATGTTTTATCCATTGTGCATTTAATATGCTTTCCATATTTCCTTTTTTATAGATAGATAGATAGATCATTTTTTATTGCACACTTTAGTACAAACATTAATACATCAAATACTTTTCATATCGCATAGCATAGTTTTATGACAGTATAATTTCATTTTTGTACAGTATATCTTAAAATGAGTCTATCACATATGATAAAACATACGTTCGAAAAATAATATTCAAATAAATAAAAGCATGTCGTAGCCTACTACTAAATTTGATGTACATAAATTAAAACTTTTCAAATACTTCATGGTCTATTTATTATTACACAATTTACGCCTTGCAAGATATTTGATTCGCCTTTTAAAAAGAAAAGACAAACTACTGTTATTCTAAGTAAAATAAATGATGAGATTTAACTGATTTTCTACTTGAAAAGAATGAAAATATTACTAATGTCTATATAAAATTTACAAAATTCCAAATAATAAATCTTCAATTAAACTAATTTTATGTCAAAAATTGCAATATAATCACCTTAGTGAAAATAATTAATTTCCAAACCGCCCCAACCCAACCCGTACTTTTTCGTCAAACTTTTTCTCAAAACCACTCCACCAGCGCGCCAACCGACAATTTCCAGCGCGCACTTATTCAAACAAGTGTCATCCTCGCCCAGCCCTGCCTCCAGCAACGAATTGCACAGCCTGTCAAAACATCCCCCCGCAACAACGGCCGTTCCAAAGTCTCCCCCAGCGCCATAGCGACGCATTGTTAACAACAACGGCAACAGCTACGAAATTCCTGCTCAAGAGACTCGCTTGCTAGCAAAAATGCACACTCGCAGGATGACCTCCTGCGCCTATAAACACAGCCTGTCGGCGCAAGGGGTTGGTCACAGTCGGTGCGCCGCGAAGCGAGTCGCATGTGCAGAGCCGGCACGCGCGCAAGCCAGCTCGCAGGTGCCTAGTGTATATATATGTGTATGTGTAGGGATATGCATTATGCGAGGAGGAAAGCTGCAGGACTACCCGCACGATTTTCAGAGATAGCGCAGCGCGACGCGTAATTATTTCGTGCGCCGGCCTAGGCTAATATGCATTTTTATGCGGCCGACGCGTGGCGTTGGGCTTTTTTTGTGGATGGAAAGGTGATGCGTCTTGGTTGGATGAGGACGGTTTTTTAGTTGCTTTTTGATGGAATGTTTGTGTTATTTAAGGGTTTGTGTATTTTTTTCTTTTTTTAAGTGTGTAAGTCTTTTATACTGATTTGTGAATTTTTATTTTTTTATAATTTGACATTAACTTGATGATTATATCAAAATTATAATGAATAAATATTAATATTACATTTAATTTTGACGAATTATGATGGTTAGGCGATTGAGTTCTAATGTATTTTTATTATTCAAATCAAACATTTATTTTTAAAGGAAACTTTAAATGTCCAGAAATAAATACATAAAAACTGATCTAAAATAAAATAATATTTTTCAAATAAAAATGATATTTTCTAAAATACTTGCACAAAATCCAATTAATCCGACAATATCTGCCGCTAATTTAAACATTACTTATCCAACCACACACTTCAACAGCCAGCACGCCACGAGCCACCCGTCGAAATCCCAATAAAAGAATCTTGCCCAATCAGCTCGTCATCCCGGCGCATTTTCACACAAAAGTGTACACACATCAAGCCCCATTCACAATAACCAACCCGCTCTCATTGAACTCTCACCGGTGTGAGAAAGATCCCGGCACAATCAACGTTAAAACCCATTCATCCACGATTCTCGACCTCAATATAATCTCACCCGTACACACACACACACACACCTCCGACAGCTCCGAGTGGCCTCTCAAAAGGCCGCGTGTCGATGGTAATTGGCGGAAAATGCCCGTCGAAGAGAATCGACCTTTAAGCTTCGATCCGAGCCTCCAAACAAAAGGCCGCGGCTTTTCCCTTGACAGTTTCATCGCCGGCCGTTACAGCCGCGCGCGCGCGCGGCAATTACATCGGGAGCGGCCGCAATCATCCCATTAAGCCGCGAGCACACACCTATGTATGTATGAGCTAGCGTCGCGGTCGCGTGGCCGGCACGCGCCGCTGACGTACACCGGGGCCAGGAGTCGACGACAACTTCCGGCCGCATGCCAGAAGCCATTTCCTGTCTGTCGTCGTCGTTACCCCTACCTGCATAATGATGGTTGGGATGCCTGTGGACGTATGTAAAGGGCTCTTTGCTTTTATATAGGTGGCTTTTTTATTGGGGTTTTTGGGTGTAGGAGGTGGGGGGAGAGGAAAATTGGTGGCGCAGGATGGAGACGATAAATTGTTGGATGGGTAGAATGGTTGGATTAAGGATTGTTGTTTTAGGAAATGGTAATCTATTTAAGTGGTTAGTGTACTTTTTTTTGGAATATGGACTTTTATAAGTTGTAAGAAAATTTATATTTGTGCTTAGCAAATTTCATAAATTTTCAAAAATGCAAACAGTAAACATCAATTATTAACCAATAAAATTTGGAAATTTCGTGACAAAAACATAAATAGCCGCCAACTCTTAAATCTTCCCTCAACACCCGCTAATCCAAAAATACCACTCTTGGGTTTCCCCAATCCCCCAACCTTTAAATCACTTCCACCTCGAAGAGGATTGAGCCGTAAATGCATTCGGCCAAAAGCAAGGCCCTGGCCTCGCCGAGATAACTGTGCAATTCGAGCAATTAACATTTATAATGTCTCCATCGAACGGCGCTGACAAGCTCGGGGGGCCGCTCTTGCGTAAAATGTGAAATTTAACGCCGATAATTCAATGGGGTTGCACACACACACCATCTCAAAGGAGAAAGGTGGGGCAGTCCTCTGTAGGAGGCGGATGTATATTCG
This sequence comes from Eupelmus kiefferi, assembly GCA_030522745.1. Classification (NCBI taxonomy): domain Eukaryota; kingdom Metazoa; phylum Arthropoda; class Insecta; order Hymenoptera; family Eupelmidae; genus Eupelmus; species Eupelmus kiefferi. The sequence continues at coordinate 12,040 of JAPYZB010002502.1, forward strand.
CTGAGAGAGAAAAGGAACGCAAGGAAGAAACGACCAAGGGGAGAGAGAGAGCCTCTCTCTCTCTCGGCAAAAATAACTTTATTGAATTTAACGCGCGCTCGCGCAAACTCGCAATAACTCATGCACGAGAGCTCTGTTATCGCGCCGGCAGAATCAGCGCGTATAAACGAGCCACGCACGCCTATATATACACGGCCGCGCGCGCCGCCGTAAATAAGCATCGCGCAGCGCCGAAAATCGCCGGACAATCACTTTACGATGACACCGCGCTTCCGAGCTTTTCTTTTTGCAAATTATATGTTATTATATCGAAGGGCAGCACGTCGATGGGCAGCCCGGGCGACGGAATAATTTTGCGAGAAATAAATGCCGGCCGAGGGAGCCTCGAGGCGTTTCTCCGGCTAACGGGATACGGAGAGGAAGACCGGCCCATTGTCAAATAATGAAATGTATGCGCGCCGGAGATGTATATGCGGCTGTAAAATTTCGAGGAGGACGTTTTTACTATTCGGGGGAAAAAAGATTGATGGCCGGTTGTTTTCCGGATGATCCACATACTTTTTTGGGGAATGGGGAGATCGGCCTGGTTTTTTGGGTGAAAATGGGGCGGTGTAGTTATTTTCGTCATTACAAAAGACTCCCGTTTAATTTTTGCGCAATGATAAATGTAGCATCGAGGTATTCGTACTTAAATCGTTACAATATCTTGCTATCTTTTTTCATTATTCATTCCCGCGTGCTTACAAATTTTTACTTTCACACCATATTAATTTAACGGACCATTACAAGCAATCCCCGCATTACACCCGCAATTTATTTATACTTATTAAATTCCAACAATTCAGCAACATATTCACCGCGAATCGTTAAAAAATTGCAGAAATAACACTTTCATAAACGTAATTAAAAAAATTCCCCGATACCCCCGGCACGATAAACCCGACAACAATGCGCAGAAACGTATATTTATTTAGAAGAGATAAAATGACGCAACCGCGCGCGAACGAGGCTGAAAAATCGCGCGGAGCGGCCGGCCAATACAATACATTTGCGTGTCAGCCGGCGAGTGTGAAACTGTACGTATAAAAAAAGCCCCAAGCGCGCGCGCGAGCGCGTTAAGTAATAAAATATATAAAACGTACCACGGCCATTGTGGCGAGTATGTTTATATGTGCACCCAACTTTCGAGAACGCTTTCACTTTCGAAGGGAGGCAAAAATGTACCATAATATTCTCATTAAG